>VSMD01025352.1:0-110437 GCA_008750895.1 Mirza zaza | reverse complement strand
AGTGGATTAATAAAATGTGGTATATGTATACCATGGAGTACTACTCAGCTTTAAGAAACAATGGTGATATAGCACCTCTTGTATATTCCTGGACACAGCTGGAACCCATTCTACTAAGTGAAGTATCTCAAGAATGGAAAAACCAGCACCACATGTACTCACCAGCAAATTGGTATTAACGGATCAACACCTAAGTGGACATATAGGAGTAACATTTATCGGGTATCGGGAGGGGGGGAGGGGGGAGGAGGGGATGGGTATATACAACCACAATGAGTAAGATGTGCAACGTTTGGGGGATGGACACGCTTAAAGCTCTTACTCGAGGGGGGAGGGGGGCATGGTCAATATATGTAACCTTAACACTTAATAATGGTGACAATGGTAAATTTTATGTTATGGACATAACATAATATGCTAAATGTTAACATAATATGCTAAATAAAACCATAATATGCTCAAATAAAAAAAATTGTGAATTGTCCATAACATAAAATTTACCATCGTCACCATTATTAAGTGTGCATGCGGTTCAGCATTCACACTGTTGTTGAAGCAATCTCCAGGACTCTTTCATCCCGCCAAACTGAAACTCTGGACTTATTAATCAACACCCCCCCACACACACACAGATTCTCTTTCTTTAATCACGTCCCTATTGCTTTCCATCTTAGAGTCTCAGTTCCACCTGTCTCAGCTCCACCTGTCTCAGCTGTGGTAAGTGGACCACAGGGAGGGAGTTTTGTCCCGGCATGGCCCCAGACACTGGAGAGGTGGCAGCTGGGACAACTGAAGCACAAGGTCCCCACAGAGGAGGGCTCGGGGGCCAGGCTGTGGCTTGCAGGTGCAGGGCTTCCCGCTAATCAGGGAGGCGGGATTTCTGATAGCCGGTCTTGTGAGTCCCAGCCCATCCGCGCACCGCACCATGGCCTTGCCCGGCTTCGGCCACCGAGCTCCCACTGCCTTGCCCTCAGCTCACCATCAAAGTCCACGTCTTCATTGGGAGAGGCGGCCTCCGCAGCCCGCGGCCGTCGCTCTGTGTCCAGCTCCGCAATGATGGAGTCAAAGAAGGCCATGGCCTCGGCCACGTCGGCGCTGAACTGCGCGTATTTCTTCGAGGCTGGTTTCTGCTGGAGGGGAAGAAGAGAAGAGGGAGTTGCCTGAGATGCCGAAAAGGGTTAAATATTGCTAAAAGAAAATGCACATGTTCCTTGCTGCTTTTATTGGAGAAAAATTTAAAATTTCTTAAAAAATTAAAGTTAAAAAGAAGAAAAAAGTATAAAAGAAAAAAGAGAAAAGAAAAAAAAAGAAAATGCACATGGACTTAGGCACTTGCAGGGTTTCAAAGGCAAATTTGAGTAAGTGGAAGGAAGGAAGGAAGCAGGAAGGAAGGAAGGTTGACGCTTCTGGTCCACAAGTGCCACGGGGCAATGAATTTCCAATTATCTCAAGGGGACAGAGTGAGAGGACTGTGAGGTCTGCTTCTTTCCCGGTCATGGATTTGTTATCAGAGATTAGGCAAAATCAGTAGTCTTTCTTTGGCTTTGTTCCCTGCTCATGAACACACAATTAGGAGACTGTACATTTTCTTAGGTAGGTGATGAGCTGCTCACAGCAGGAAAGAGACGAGATAGGCGGAAAATGCTCTCATACGAGCTGTCCGTTTCTAACGGGCAGATGTGGGCTCAATAAACTGAAATGAGTATGATTGTTTAAAAAGTGTAAGGGAAAATGAAATAGAGAGTTAAGAAAAATCTATTCAGTGCCTGACCAGGTTTCAGGCTCTGTCCCCACTCCGCTTTGTGATCGCGTGTCACCTGCATAGTACAGTCCCCAAACGGCGATGGGCAGGTGACGTCACGGCCATTCGAACACCGCAGCGGGCTTCGACGGAGAACTCACGATCTCCAGAACTGACAGAATCAACACATGAAGTAATGACAAGCTCCCTGAGGAATATAGGCAATAAGAGGACTTGAGGAGAGAAAAAAAAAATGGACAAATGTCTTAACGTGGGCTCCTTTGACCTCCTTTGACCAAATGTAGAGTTTTTTAAATTTTATGTGGGCATTTTATGGGGGTTGGTTCTAAAAGTGAATATGATTAAATTACAGACTGGTGTGTTGGGAGGGGAAAAAACAGCATCTCTACGTGTGACACAATTTTTGTGAGACGTATGCATTTTGTACAACTAGGAAACATTTTTAAATAGAGTTTTTTTCCTTTTCTGTTTGTAAAGAGAATTTCCTATAAGAGCTTTCTTAGAGAAAATATTGAAGGACCACGATATACACCTGAATCTTGTCTGTTAAAAGTGGAAGCCTGGCCACATGTACTTATCTGTCCCCCTTCAAAGAGCCCACTACAATGAAAGCAAGGACAGAATCAAGCGGAAACCCAGATGACAAAGAGAATAAGAGAAAGGAGGAAGATAGTTTTCCAGAAGCTTCTGCCAGCCGGAAAGCAGTTGGAGAGGTAAATGGCTGAGAGGGGGACAATTCTACCTCCAGGAAGTGGACGTGCTCCAGACTTGGCGACACCAGGTACACCGAAGGCTGGGTGTGGGGTGTGAGAATGAAAAACGGAGGAGTTGATTGAAAGTCTCTGGGTGCAGCAGGCCTGGGTGCCAGGTGTCCTTCCTGCAGGCAGGTGACAGCGGGCGGTGTCTGGAGGTAGGTTCGTACTCTTTTATCCTCTCTGCGCTTTCCCTTGCTGCCTCTTCCACCTGAGTGTTCTCACTGGCTGACTCTGACTCATCCACTGAGACTTGGCTGAGAGAGCTCCTTCTCCGGGAAGCTCATCCCTCTCCTGGACTGTTTCCCTCCTCTAGGTGCCCGTGGGTCTCAGAACCTACCCTAATTCCACTATGACACGTATCATTTTAGAGATTTTTTGTGAAGCAGGGAAGAGCATGGAGAAAGCCACCCAACCAAGACCAACCTCCAAAGGAAATATGAATATTATTCAGTAGTCATACAAAGTGCACAGGTTTTTTTGCATCTCCAAACCCACCTGCCAATGGAGAGAACAACTCCATGTCTCCAGAAGGCAACTGCCCTCAGTGTTTGGTTTAATGCAAGGTCTCAGTCTTGTTTGTGTGCCTCATATACATTTTTATCTAAGTTGCCCTGTGATTTGATCTAAGCAAGTCAGTCCTAAATGTCTCCAGAAGTAGGCCTTGGCCAGCAGCTCAAAGCAGCCTGAATCAGATGCTAGTTTGTTAAAGGGTTTGGAAGAGAGTTAATTTCCAAACCCAGGTGTCTTAACTATTAAAGGTTAAGAAAACAATGAACACCCTGCCATCAGTTAGGTTAACACAAACACCGAGCTGGTGTGAATCTTCTAGATTCCTCAAGTATTATCCTCTGAGGATAACATTTACAAATTAAAAAAAGAAACCACTAGCACGGAAATCACCACCTCAGCCACTGAACTCTCTGTCATCAAAACTAGTGGACAGGCCTTGCGCGGTGGCTCACGCCTGTAATCCTAGCTCTCTGGGAGGCCGAGGTGGGCGGATCCTTTGAGCTCAGGAGTTCGAGACCAGCCTGAGCAAGAGAGAGACCCCATCTCTACTATAAACGGAAAGAAATTAATTGGCCAACTAATATATGTAGAAAAAATTAGCCGGGCATGGTGGCGCATGCCTGTAGTCCCAGCTACTTGGGAGGCTGAGGCAGCAGGATTGCTTGAGCCCAGGAGTTTGAGGTTGCTGTGAGCTAGGCTGACGCCACGGCACTCACTCTAGCCTGGGCAACAAAGTGAGACTCTGTCTCAAAAAAAAAAAAAAAAACTAGTGGACAGTAGCCCTTTCAGCCGCACTTTTCCCAAATCGATGAGTCCAGATCATCAAGTGATTCTGATACACAGCAGTTGAATTGCCGCTCTGCGGGACCCAGACATGAGAGGGGAAGCGAGGGAGTCCATGAATCCTCACCTCAGTGTCTGGGTTGGATGAGAACTCAAACATTAATATCAGTCATGTTCTCTGGCATTGCAAGAGCAGCCAGGAGTGTCTCCATGATGATGGGAACACAAGGATAGGCCCCAAAGGATCAAAATACAGGTCATTGAGGAAACAAGACAAAATTTCCTGGGTTAAGAGGCCCAGGCTCCTCCTGTCCTTGTGTACTTCCTGTTGCTTAGCACACAGATGGGCCCAGGTAAAGGGCTCCATCTTATCCGCCTGGGGAGGCGGGCGTGTGCAGGATGACAGCATCCCACCTGCAAGGGTGCACCTTCCAGCTCCCAAGATTAACCTACAGCACCTCCTAGGCAGGTATTTCCTCTGCTTGTATTCACCCAGTTTTGTTTGCTCCTGGGTTTGATGTTTGGCGTGCATCCCTGCTAGACTTCATTCTGGCTGGACATAGCTGCTGCTCCAATGTGTTAAAATTTTTTGGTTTGGGGTTCTGAGCCTATCTGCTGTTGCCAGGGTGACCAAACATCCTGCTTTGCCCAGGGGTCTTCCCAGTTTATGCCTGTTATCCCAGTGTGATTAGGAATAGTGCCTCTTTTCATTCTCCAAAGTGGTCCTGGTCCCTCTTCCCAAACCACCAGTCATGCCATCTCTACATTTCCAAGTCTGTTACCACCTGCAATAAGCAGACTGCCTGTTTTACTACTAAGTTACTGTATATATGCCTAGTATTTTTGTAAATTCTTCACTTTAATCCACATTTTTTTACTATCAATCTTTTGAATAGAATTTGAGTTCTGGATTATCTTTCTTACCTAAATCTTATCCACAATATATCATCTAAAATTTCCAGATTTTGTTTATTTAAAGTGATCTAGGAAACTGAAGGCACTAATGAATAAATTTGAATGCAAAATTCTTCTAGATCTTTAGGGATTTTTTTCAAATCTTTCACATTTGTCCAAACCTCATTCTGTTGCTTTTATTTAAAGCAACTCTCAAGGCCAGGCGCGGTGGCTCATGCCTGTAATCCTAGCACTCTGGGAGGCCGAGGCAGGAGGATCGCTCAAGGTCAGAAGTTCAAAACCAGCCTGAGAAAGAGCAAGACCCCATCTCTACTAAAAATAGAAAGAAATTAATTGACCAACTAAAAATCTATAGAAAAAATTAGCTGGGCCTGGTGGCGCATGCCTGTCGTCCCAACTACTTGGGAGGCTGAGGCAGGAGGATCGCCTGAGCCCAGGAGTTTGAGTTTGCTGTGAGCCAGGCTGACACCACAGCACTCTAGCCCAGGTGACAGAGTGAGACTCTGTCTCAAAAAAAATTAATTAAAAAATAAAGCAACTCTCTATTATTAAATCTTTTTTAAAGCATCCGACTTAGTTTTTATAGAAGAAATTCTCCTTTTTCACTCATATTTCATTGTATATCATATTTAATTAAATTATATTATAAATTACAATATTATAAAAATAAGTCCAAATAACAATAAACCAGTTTGGGAACAAATATAACTTAATTTTAATAAGTACATAATTCAATTTATGACAGTTGAGAAGTACTTAGGCATACCCCAGTTTTTAAAAATGATATATTTATAAAAATTTTTAAATATAAAAACTGTAGAAATATAATCATAACCCCATATACTCATCATCAACTTCAACCACCATCAACTTTATGCCATTTTTGTTCATCTATCACCTTCTCACTTTTTTTCTTAAAGCTAATCCTAAAAAATATAATTTTATTCATAAATACTTCAAAATATGTCTTTAACAGATAATAATTTTTTGCAATGTCATCCACCAGCAATATTATCCATTTTATGTTGCTAGACTTCCACTTTTAACAGACAGGATTTGGGTATATATTGTGGTCCTTCAATATTTTCTCTAAGAAACCTCTTTACAAATATAAAATGAAAAAAACTCTATACTTAAAAATGTTTTCCAGTGCATTTATATGATGCACAAATATGTGCATCATATAAAATGCACATATTTCACAAAAATCTTATACACATTTAGAGATGCTGTTTTCCATTGTCATTCAGCTTGTGTCATCTCTGATGAGAAATCTGCTGTAATTTTATGTTAGTTCCACTGTGTGAAATGTGTCTTTTTTCTCTTTGTCTTTTCAGCAATTTTATTATAATATGCCTGCATTATTATTGTTGTAATTTATCCTGCTTGTTGTTTTCTGAGCTTCTTAGATCTGTGGTTTAGTGTTTGTCATTAATTTTGGGAAATTCTCAGCCATTGTTACATCAAACATTTCTTCTGTCCTCCTCTCTCTTTTTTCTTCTCTGGGATTACAATTACACTTCTGTTAGACTATTTGGTGTTGTCCCACAGCTCTCAGATGCTCTGCTATATTATGTTTCTTACTACGTTTTCTTTTCTTTTCTTTCCTTTTTTTTTTTTCTTGTCTCTTTTGTCAAGAGAATTGACCCTCTTTTTATTTTTAAATTTTTTTAATAATTTTTATTTCAAAATATTAGGGGGTTACATGGGTGAATTGTATAATGCTGAAGTCAGGGTTTTTGGTGTACCTGTCACCAGAACAGTGTACATTATATCCAATAGATAAGTTTTTAACCCTCACCCCCTTATGCCCTCTCCCTTCTTAGTTTCCAATGTCCTTTACACTTGCAGTTCCCAGCCCCAAGGCCATAGCCCGGTACCAGTCTGTGGCCCGTTAGGAAACAGGCCACCCATCACTGCCTGAGCTTCATACCATACTCCCCCAACCCATAACTCCCCACACCACCCCACTCCCCAGTCCGTGGAAAAATTGACTTCCATGAAACCAGTCCCTGGTGCCAAAAAGGTTGGGGACCACTGCTTTACAACACTTTATGACCATGTTTTTTAACTACATTTTCTTTGTGTGTCAGTTTTGGTAATTTCTTTTGGCCCGTCTTCAAGTGTTTTGATTCTTTCATGGTTATATCAAGTCTACGGATAAACCCATCAAAGGCATTATTTATCTCTGTTACTGTGTGGTTCATTTCTAGTCCCTTTATTGATTCTTTCTTATAGTTTCCATCTTCCTGCTGGAATTCTCCATCTGATCTTGCATGTTTTCCACCTTTTCCATTAGGGCTTTTAACATATTAATTATAGTTTTTTAAAAAATTCTCTGTCTGATGTTTCCAACGTCTGTGTCATATCAGAGTCTGATTATACCAGTCGCTTTGTTGCTGGGCACTGCATTGTTTGCTTGTTGCTTTTTCATATGACTCATAATTTTTGTGGAAAGCCAGGCCTTTTGTGTAGGTCAACAGACACTGAGGTTTCTATGCCTGGAAATGTTTTTTCCTTTGGTTAAACCTTTAGTTTGGCTTAGAGTCAATCTAGATAAGAATTTGGTTGGCATTGGGGTCTGTTGCTGCTGTAGTTACTCCAAGTGCAGCACAGACTTTAAATTTCTCTAGTAATACCTTGTATTTAAAGTAGAGGCTAATTTTCCAGAGAGTTTCTCCTTGATGTCTTCTGCAACCTCAGCTTTAGGTCTTTCCTTTGTGCTGCCCTCAAGAGAGGGTCTCTCTCTATGCCTTTGCTCCATGCTAGCAGTATTCCACTGCTTTTTTTTTTTTTTTTTTTGAGACAGAGTCTCGCTTTGTTGCCCAGGCTAGAGTAAGTGCCGTGGCGTCAGCCTAGCTCACAGCAACCTCAAACTCCTGGGCTCAAGCAATCTTGCTGCCTCAGCCTCCCGAGTAGCTGGGACTACAGGCATGCGCCACCATGCCTGGCTAATTTTTTCTATATATATATTAGTTGGCCAATTAATTTCTTTCTATTTATAGTAGAGATGGGGTCTCACTCAGGCTGGTTTCGAACTCCTGACATCAAGCAATCTGCCCGCCTTGGCCTCCCAGACTGCTAGGATTACAGGCGTGAGCCACTGCACCTGGCCTCCACTGCTATTTACTATGTCATGCTTGTTACCGTGGTGGTTAGAGGCAAGAGGGCATGCACTGCTTTTCTGATTAGACCCCAGTTTGGGGCAGGCACTGTGTCCCTAGGGATGTGGCCTTCCTTGCCCTTCCCCCAGCTGTAACTGTGAGCCCAGGATGCCTTAGAAATCCCTCCCCTACACCACTCCCCAACTAAAGTTTTTGTTCCTGGGAGATAAGAAAGAATGATCTAGGCAGGGCTCCATGAACCTCCCTCAGCAGCTGCTGTTCCCTCCACAAGGTCTGCACCCTAAGGACACTTTCGCAGGACCCTCTGCCAATCTTTTGGGAGCCCCCACTGAGGTTTGTGGAGAGTGAATGTGAACTCCATCTATATCTGCAGCCTCAGGGACTCCCCACTGCTCCCCACTCACACTCTGCCACTGCCAATTTGTCAACAATTCTAGGTGAAGTCTTCTTACCAGGTCTGTCCATGTCTGCCCCAGGGAGGCAAGTATAGTCATTCTGTCTCTCCCTGCAGGTTGCTCTGTCCCCTTACAGTTTGCATTGGTTGGTTTCCCTGAGACCTCAGTTCTCTGGTGGTTTCAAAAAGACAATCATGAACTTGCAGTTTGTCTGTTTTTTGTTGTTGTTGTAAGGATGGGAGTGACAGTCTTTCCAGCTCTCTATCCTGAACAGAAACTGACAATCTCTCCAAAGCAGATTAAGTATTATAGGTTTCATACTTAAGTTCTTTAATTTATATTTGTACCTCTTTTACACTGAAAATCTTGGTTCTATATGACATTAACAAAAATTATTTATTTACTTTATATTATCACATATAATAGTTTCAAAATAATAACACCAACATTGTCAATAGTAAGCCTACTGAATGCAATTTAAGGGGTGTGTGTGTGTGTGTTGTCCTTGGAATGTATACCCAAATTTGTTTTAAAGTCCCTTGAAATAATTCTTTTCTGTGTGATTATCCTGTTGACTTGGTAATCAGTTAGGTTCATAAGTTTGAGTTGGTTGTCATGTTTTAGGGATTGTTTTTTTTTCCCCTTTTGATTTAATGCTTTAAAAGTATGCAAACAATATGCATGGTTCCCAAACAGAAGCTGTAACTAACATTCAAGAGAGGGCTAGCTTCCATGCCAGCCCCTTCTCCTCATTTTCTCTATCCCTGCGTTAGTATTTTGTTTATCTTCCCATCATTTCTTTTTGAAGATATAACCAAGCATGTATTTATATTTGTATCTACTCACTTTTTTAAAAAAACAAAAAGGAGCCTCCCATATCCACCTGTGAACATTGCTTTCTTCACTCAATGTGTCCTGAGGATTACTCTGTAGCAGTAAATAGAGGTCCTGCCCGTCCATTTTAATAGCTGCACCATTCTCCATACAGACACTCTGTAGGAACAAAGGACAGTCCCCTATGGATGGGTCTTTGGGTTGTTTGCAATCCTTTGGGAGCCCCCACTGAGATTCATGGGGCACAATTAGTGCTGCAATGAAAACTCTTGTGCATATGTCATTTTGCATTTTGCCTGTAATACTACAGTGTGGGGTAGGCTTCTCCTTGTAAGTACCCCGCTTGCTATGGGTGTTTTAAAGAGAAAATGGTAAGCACCAAGGGATCTGGCAAGTTAGTTAAGTAGGATTTGGTTAACGGAGCTTCTATTTGTCCTTTCTATAAAGTATACTTTTAAATGTCTCCAGATAGATTTTGTACTGATGTTCAAAGTACCAAGTCTAAGCTACAGGCCCGGGCTGAGCCCTGGATTGAACTCAGGCTGATTTCAGCCTTTTCTGCCTTCTCACAATTTCCATGGGACTTAGTTACCTACACGATGACATTCCCTTGGTGACTCTTTCAGGGCTTAAGCTAATGTCACAGGAAATTCTACTTTACAAAGAGGTGGTTGTGCAAAATGAGACTTCAGTCATCAACACCCCTGGGTGAGACCCCAAACCGTCCTCCTTCTCTGAACTCACAACTGCAGGCAAAAGTGGATCAGCTTCCCCCCAACTCTCGACTCTCTTCTAGCCCAGACCTCTTGGTCTTTGGAAAGGCTGCATGTGACGCAGCCTGCTTCATGTTGCAGCCCGGCCTGCGTTTCACAGGGCCCATGCTCCTCTGCCATCAGCCCTGCGGCAGCCCCAGCGACAAGACACTTTCTCTGACAGCATCTGTATCACATTACGGACTCCACTCCAGTTTGCCTTTCACATTTAACCCTCCGTGGCCTCAGGGTTATCATTTTCCAAGTCTCCCCTGCACCTTCTCCCCACCCCAGGCCTGGGCCTTGGATTACTTTTCCCTGATGGAATCCTTTGCATTTTTCCAAACCAAACTCCACTGTATTTCTCATTTTAATCTCTGATTCCTTGAGGGCAGTTTGTGATATTTTTCTGCATTGCATAGCAGCCTGTCATCCTGCCTGTTTTCACCCGCCCTCTGGGTACCTGGGCTGCCTCCTTCTCCAATCTGTTCATTTTCCTCTGAGCTCTCTCAGTATTTATGTGCAAGAGACCTGAATTCCACAAAACAAACCTCCAGTTGTAAACACCAACATTCTGGCAGAGGGGAGAGGAGAGGATGTTCTAAACCTACCCAATGCCAAAGAGATCACCACTAGGCAGCCATCCCCCCTCATGTCTTTTACTTGGCAACTACCCTCACCTCCCCAGGGGGCCCAAACTGCTCACATGTCACCTCCTCTCTGAAGCATTTGCCAATTGCAGCAGACAGACACAGAACATCTTTTCTTTCATTTTTTTTTGAGACAGAGTCTCACTCTGTTGCCCAGGCTAGAGTGTCGTGGCGTCAGCCTAGCTCACAGCAACCTCAAACTCCTGGGCTCAAGCAATCCTTCTGCCTCAGCCTCACGAGTACCTGGGACTCCAGGCATGCACCACCATGCCTGGCTAATTTTTTCTATAGATTTTTAGTTGGCCAATTAATTTCTTTCTATTTTTAGTAGAGATGGGGTCTCGCTCTTGCTCAGGCTGGTTTCGAACTCCTGACCTTGAGTGATCCTCCCGCCTCGGCCTCCCAGAAAGCTAGGATTACAGGCGTGAGCCACCACACCTGGCCTTAGAACATCTTTTCTATGCTCATTGTCTGTCTTGTGTGGGTAGATCCACTGCAGCACTTTGTATTAACCCACACTGGACCAGTAATCCTGAACCTCTTCTTTGAGATGGTTTTGGCAAACAACACTTACGAATATGACATAGCCCCCTTTGATAAATACTGACTGCCAGCTGCTGCAAGAGGAGAGAGGTTGTAGGATGCTCAAAACTCCCAACAGTCTGATTTTAGTTCTACCTGTTTTTCTTCCAAGAAAGCTTAACATACCAGTGTGGTTCAGTCACTGCTTCAGACTATGGGTTGCATTGGAGCAAACATATTGTCTTTTCTTTTTTTTTTTTTTTTTTTTTTTTGAGAGTCTCACTTTGTTGCCCAGGCTAGAGTGAGTGCCATGGCGTCAGCCTGGCTCACAGCAACCTCAAACTCCTGGGCTCAAGCAATCCTCCTGCCTCAGCCTCCCGAGTAGCTGCGACTACAGGCATGTGCCACCATGCCCGGCTAATTTTTTCTATATATATTAGTTGGCCAATTAATTTCTTTCTATTTATAGTAGAGACGGGGTCTC
The DNA here is from genome assembly GCA_008750895.1 of Mirza zaza. Taxonomy (NCBI): domain Eukaryota; kingdom Metazoa; phylum Chordata; class Mammalia; order Primates; family Cheirogaleidae; genus Mirza; species Mirza zaza. The sequence continues at coordinate 98,950 of VSMD01025352.1, read as the reverse complement.
GCCCTTGCTCAGGCTGGTTTCGAACTCCTGACCTCAAGCAATCTGCCCGCCTTGGCCTCCCAGAGTGCTAGGATTACAGGCGTGAGCCACCGCGCCCGGCCATTGTCTTTTCATCTATGAACACAGAGCACCTATTTTAGTGCCTGGCACAGAGTAATATCTGTTGAGTGAATGAATGAATGCCATTACATAATGTTTATATTCCCCACCCAATTTTCATGTTGCTAATGTATACTTTTGGATTTAACTTGGCAAGTTTTAAACTTGCCAGTTTAAACTTAGAGTTTTTAAGAACTCTATACATCTTATTTCTTATAGAGTACTGATAATACTCTCTGGGCTAACCATACTTAGACATGTGAATGTCAATATTAGTGATGAAATTCTAGGATTAAATGTGAAATTGGTCTGGATTGAGAAGACCACTTTACCCTTAGATCATTCATCTGGCAGAAATTAAATGTAAAACAGCTCAAATTCATCCACAAGCAATTTAATATTATCAAAAGAAAGTATTCAGGATAAAACTTAAAAGCTCTGTCTAATACATCCTTTTTGCCTTCTGCTCTCCATGAGATGGATATTCAGGAACAAGTCAAAAGAGATACTTATCCTTTTTATACTAAAGTACATACAGAAATGTGTATCCATACTTGAATAGGCTTTTGTGAAAAAAGAATGAGAATTTATGAAACAAGAACTGTAGATATGAAAAACAAACAACTTAGAAAAAAGTATAGTCACTGAAATTTAAATACATAGGCACACATACTCACACACAAATTTTTATTAGATAAGCTAAATAGTAGATTTGCCAGGGCTAAAGAAAAAATCAGTGAAGTAGACAACCAAGCTAAAGAAATCAACACAAAGAGACAAAATAAGAGATTTGTTAGGAACTTTAGTATAACTAAACCTTGGTATTATCTGTTATAACTAAACATTAAAGTAGTTTGGGGAGCACAGCTTCACATCTTCTGTCTCTGGTAATAGAGGTTCTAGACTCATAGGATCCAACCGATAGTTTTAGGCTTATTTTTCCCCAGCTCTATAATCTTAAAGCCATTACTTCTTTTGCTAGCACCTCCTAACTCCTTGCCTTATATGTCATCTAAATGATCATTTGACTTTAACAAAACAGTGAGTGAAAAACTTTGCTGACATTTATCAAACTGCTAGAAGCCTAACTGATAGAATTGAATCACTATGCTTGAAATATAGTATAAAATCTTCACATATAAGTGAAATATCACAGTCCAATGAGAGAAGGGATAGAGTTGTCAATAAATGGTGTTGGAAAACTTTGCTATTTGGGAAAATTCAAGTTGGATTCTCAGTTCCTACTATGTAGCAAAATAAATTGCAGATAAACAAAAGGGTTGGCTTTTCAAAAATGGAACTATGAAAAAGGGGGAAAATGGCAAATATGTAATTGACCTTGAGACATGGAAGAACTTTCTAGGCATGAAAGCAAGGGAAAAAATAAGAAAGACAAAAATTAAAAACATAAAAATCAGTAGCATCTGTACATCAGAAAATGCCAACTGAAAAGATACATAATAACTTTAAGAAAATGTTTTTAACACATGGCAGACAATGTGCTAATATCCTTAATATAAGAAGAGTCCCTATAAATAAATAACAAAACTTTAATACGGCCAAAAGAAAAATTTATAAAGACATGAATGGACAATCTACTAAACAAGAAGTATGCATCAGTATGACGAAAAAAAAAAAAAAGGCCATTCTTTACACAAGCAATAATCAAAGAAAAGTACCTTAAAATAATGTAATTTATCTATTAAATTGGCAAACTTAAAAGTAATGACAGTACTTGATGCAATAAAGTGTAATAAAAATAGTTTATGTGAAACCCACTGTTTATGAAAAGTATAAATTTGTAAAATGTTTCTGGAAAGCAACATGTTAAAAGAATCTTTAAAAACTAATGACCTTTAACCTTTGACCATTAATCATACTTGCAGGAATCTCTGCTGAAAAAATCTTTCTATAGACATAGAGAAAAATGTGTTTATTTATAATGCTTAACAATTGTTAACAGAAAGTGAGTTGTTAAATTTGCCTTTCAAATTTTTGTTATCAAAAAACTAGTTAATGAAATGGAAGAGAACCCACAATATATAACATTAACTGAAAAGAAGAAAATACAAAAATGTATATGTGGTATGAACCAAATTTTGTAAGTTTATACACACATACATTTGGGTTGTCAGATTTAGCAAATGAAAATACAGATGACAATTAAATTCCAATTTCAGATAAACAACGAATAATTTTTTAGTATAAGTATGTACCAAATATTGCATGGGACATACTTATACTAAAAAATTCTATTTTAACTAGGCATTGTTTATTTTATCTTGCAACTCTAACACACATATGTGCAAATATACAGGAAAAAAATGATTGAAAGAAAATATACCTAAAAATTACATAGTGCTTATCTCTGATGGTAAGAGTTTAAGTTACTTTTATTTTATAATCTCTTCCTTATACTATTCTGTGTTTTATAAATTTCATATAAAGAGCAAATATAACTTTATCATCAGAAAAATATGTATAGCTAAAAAAAGTGTCTTTTTCATGGTGGGGTCTGACCAATTACATAGTAGATATTTTAATTATTAGGATATAATTCCATAGGAATGTACTCAAACTATATTCTACTCCATTAATAGAAAAAGGCAAACCTCTACTCATCAAAACCACAGACCTATGACTTTTGTAAATCTTCCACCAAAGTTTGTAACAATTTCCTTCTTAAATTACATTTGGAGTTTCTCAGGCTATTGGTTTATTGAGCATCTACTATGTGCCCAAAACCATGCTTAGAGGTTGGGGTTAAGAAGATAAAAAGGACATGATGCCTCTGCTCAGTGAGCTCCCAGTCAGTGTCAGAGTTAAGCAAATGAAGAGAAAATTGCAGTGGGTGTGTTGAGTGCCAAGACATGGCTCAAACCCAGGAAAGAGGGAAATGTACTAGATAATGGATGTGAGAAAAGACTTTCAGGGAAGAGTTTTCTCTGATATCTTGAAGGATAAGAAGTTAGCCAGGTAAATGGGGTGTATGGGAGAGGAAAAGGGGAGGAGGAAGTATTGTTTCTAGGCAGAGTGACAGCTTATGCTTGAAGGATAGACTAGGGAACATGATTACACATCTTGTGGTTTGACTGAGAGAGGCTATGGAATCACTTGCAGTGTTATCAATTATTATCACGCTGTCTGCCATCTTGGGGAGACCTCTGCCAAGCATAAAGGAATATGTTTTTGCAGCTCCTATTGAATTTGTTCTGCCTTTCAACTCCATAAACCAGATCTGGGCCAAGAAATAGAGACTGCCCTCCACCCCCTAGTAAATGATGCTTATTGAAAACCTGCATTTCAATATCACCGTTTGCCAAAAGTCTCCCCAACAGATTTGAAAAATAATTCCCAGAGGAGTAAAACAGCCCATATGCAATTGATATATGCATGATTTGGAGTCTTTTCAGATGAATTGGATTCAGATCCTCCTGCCATAGAGCAGCAAGAGCCTTCTATGTGCTGTTGACATGGCCTGATTATTATGAGCCAAGACTGAGCAACCTTGATAGAAATTGATTCTGAAAGCTAACGATCGTCAGAATGAAACTATTTTCAGTAAAAATTAATTGCTTTTGGCAGGCATTCTCCAGAATTCAATTGGTTCTTTTTAAGTCATTCTTATAACGGGCAAACTTCTTTAGTTGGGGGTGGAGGGGAGGGGAAGGAAGAGGGTACGTTTTGCAGCTAGTTCATCCAGGCAGAGATATCAGAAATACAACCTGCTCAGAGCTAGAAGATCCATGAGAGAAATAATGAAGTTTCTTCTGACTGTGGTGAGTGACCAATAACACTGGCCTGAGAAAATGTCCAGCCCAGACCCTCTGGACTATGTGGGGACGATGGGGGATGCTGCAGCCAACCCCAAACAGCCTATGCTGGCTCTGTGGCCAGACTCGCCGAGGCTCTTATCCATGGTCTGGCCAGGCCAGGGTGCACTTGTGTGGCCCAGCTCTCACAGTGGGATGCTGGCCACTTGCCTGTTCATCTGGCGTAAAAGTGTACGGAGTTGTCCTCAGGGAGGATCCCAAATGCCAGCAAACACTCTGGTCAGAATCAAGGCATAGTCTCAAACTTTTCTTCTTTGCTTCCCATCAAAAACCAAGCTGATCAGCCCATAAGGGAAGGAAGTTCTGGCACGTGCAACAATATGGCTGAACCTTGAAAACATGCTCAGTTAAATGAGCCATTGACACAAATGCTGAATGCTGCATGCATGATTCCATTTATATGAGAGCTAGAGTGGGCAAGTTCATAGAGATAGAAAGTTGCACAGGGGTGTTGGGGGCCGATTCTGGTGTTATGCCTTATACTAATCATTCACTATAGCCTGTAATGTACGTATGCTGCATGACGCAGCGGTAGTCAGCATTTTCTTCAGACACAGTTGCTGCTTCATGACACGATAAAAGGCCTGAGTTGTTGCATGTAAGCAAATGTTGCCCAGCTCCCACACGGTGGGCCCCCGTGGTGGGAGTCTGGAGGCAATATAGATAAGAAGAACATTCCCAAGGCCTGGCCCCCATGAGTTGGTTGGTAGTCAATGACGGGTAAGATCCCTCAAGGGAGGGGCAACCTAAGACAGGCAAAGCAATGGGGGCCAGCCACTGGCTGGAAGGAGCCACTGGCTAGGAAAGAGAACAAGAAGTTCTTCAGATGGCTGCATTGCTTTATGTTGCTTATCTCGGCCTTGGCTTTTGAGCTATGTCCGGTGCCTTAAGTAACCGTTTTGAGGTCTGAGAGCATGGGGCCATTGTTCCCTCATGAAACAACTCCGGAATTGATAGCTATCGCTGCTATGCTCAGATGCTCATGTACAAGGAACTAACCTTGGGTCTAGGGGGTATAAAAATAAAGCGACCAGTGCATTGGGCATTCGAGTCATGTATTGCCCTTGTGTGTCTGTCTTGTTCTTTTGTGTTCTGTGTTCATCCCCTGTCCTGTAAACGGGCCATGGCACAGGGGTCACGACAGACTGGAGAGAGGGAGGAACGAGGAATTGGTATTTAATGGATATAACATTTCTGGTTGGAATGATGAAAAACTTCTGGAAATGGATGGCAGTAATGATGACACAACTTGGTGAATGTGCTTAATGCCACTGAACTGTACACTTAAAAATAGTTATAGTGGTAATTTTTTGAACTTTTAAGTCTTTTACTTTAAAAGACTTTTATATTTATATATATATTTATATTTATGTTTGACAATTTTATAAGTTTGACAATCAGTTTCTTCTGATTCCTAAATTAAGTAATTTTTAGTGTCCATGATCTCTTAAGGAATTCATTTCCTAGTGTACTACTAGCAATAGTTCCATAAAGTGTTCCAAAAATATGTTAATTTGGGTTTAATAGTGTTTCGGATGAATTATTATGGTTCTACATAAATGATAATTTGGAAAAGTTCATGAAAGTCGTCGAAGACTCTGGTTATTGTCTGTCTATCAACAATTTGAAGGATACCTAGCAGTATGCATTTTTACTCTTAAAAAATCAATACAAAATCATTCAAAGAAAAGCACGTAATTTCTTAAGAATTCATTGACTTTAATAGACTTCATTACCCATAATTTGAGGACACTAAAAAGCACTCACTTAAGGAACTATAAAGTGCCATGTTGAAAATGGTAAATATTATGCTGTGTTTATTTTGCCACACCAAAAAAGAAAGAAAGGAAGGAAGGAAAGAAGGAAGGAAGGAAGGAAGGAAAGAAGGAAGGAAGGAAAGAAGGAAGGAAGGAAGGAAGGAAGGAAGGAAGGAAGGAAGGAAGGAAGGAAGGAAGGAAGAAAAGAAAGAAAGAAAGAAAGAAAGAAAGTAAGTTGAATTGTGTAATGAAAATATTTCAGAATTAGATAGTGGGGACGATTATACAACTCTAAATAGACTAAACATCATTGACTTGTGCACTTTGAAAGGGTGAGTTTTATATATGAAAATTAAAGCTATTATTAAAAAAAAAGGCAAGCTGAGCGAAGCGATGTTTATGAAAAGGAGAGAATTGAGAGGAGTAAAGTAATCCAGAGGAGGAACCACAAAGGCCAAAGCCCCTGACATGACCCTGGAACAAACTGCAGAAGGAGTGGGTGGCTTTCTAAATGCTAGAGTGGGGGTGAGGTGGCAATAGCAAGACATCACAGGACAACTTTTTACTTTTCACAAACGTTTTTCTCTCCTGGGGTGAACCATGTCTTCAGAGGATTCTGACAAAAGGTATGTGGTCACAGGGCCTGGCAGGGACCCCACCATGCAGGGGCTCTGGGGGGCTTCCCACACCCACCCCAGGCTCACCTCACTTCTATTGTGTCCTCACTTCCTCCTCCCATCCACCCTCATGGGTGCCAAGCAAGGAACAGGAGTGAGAATATTTCATGAAACTTTTGTTTTGCTTGTGTGTTTGGGTAAACTGGGTCAATATCTAAAGTATATTTCTTCCTGCTATGAATCTTAATCAAAATAGTTTAAAAGCCACTATCTTGCCACAAAAGAGGGATAGCCAAGGGAACTTAGGTTCTGTCTAAGATCCGGGGGCTGGTTGGTATCTGCAGGGAGGGTGGGAGGGAGGCCAGCGGTGGTGCCCGGGGCCGCAGAGAACACTGCGCACTCCCTAAATGAAGGCGAGCTCTCCCTTGATCTACAGCACAAAGACATCAGACTCTGCAAGTTTATAAAGCAGCCACAAGTGACCGACAGTACTCACTGCTATTCTCCATTCTCCGGGGAGAGAAAAATGAAAACGATACTGTTTCAGCTTCGAGCTCACCAAGCTCACTGCAGTCCACCAGGGGAGACACAGGTTCTAGCAACCCACAATAGGATGTGATGGATGCCAAAACAAAGACGTGCCCAGACCAATGCTGGAGAAGAAGAGAGGCTAATTCTATAGAGAGGCGTATTCACTTCCCACGGCTGTTATAACAAAGTACCATAAGCTGGGTGGCTTAGAGCTATGGAAGCTTATTGTCTCGCAGTTCTGGAGGGCAGAAGTCTGAGATCAGGATGTCAGAAGGGCCATGCCCTCTTCTGAAGGGACTGGTGAAGGACCTGTCCCAGCCCTGTCTCCCAGCTTCTAGTAGGTCCTGGGCTTGTGACAGCATAGCTCCAATCTTCATGGGGTGTTCTCCCTGTGTCTGTGTCTTCATGTAGCAGTCTTCTTATAAAAACACCAGTCATATTAGATTAGGGGGCCCACCCTACTCCATGATGGCCCCATCTAAACTAATCACATCTGCAATTACCCTATTTCCAAGTAACGCCACTTTCTTTGGTACTGGGGGCTAGACTTCAACACACGAATTTCAAAGGGATACAATTCAACCCATAACAGGAAGTCAGGGGAAAGGACGGTGCTACCCTAAACCTCGAACATCAGCAGGGCTTCTCCCAAAGCAGGAGGGTGGTGGCATTCCAGGAGAGGCCTACTTCTAGACCCTGTCCCCGCAGTGCACAGAGACTGAGGCAGCCACGGTCACCCTGCTAGCCACAGAGCCCGCACCCACCATTTCATGGGCAAGCCCAGCGCACAGATCTTTCTGTAGGAGCTGTGGGGAAGGGAAGAAGCTCATCTACAGAGTGCTAAGAGCCTCCTGCACCCAACATTTCGAAGTGAGTAAACACTGGGGTGCCCCGTACGTGCCAGGTATGATCACGTGCAGCGTCTTGCTGACTCCTCTCAAGGCATATCATTATTTCCATTTCTATGCTGCAGAAAAAGAGGCCCAGGGAGGTAAACCTCACTTGACAAAGGCACATAGGTGGTAAATAGCAGAGCTAAAATTCAAACCTTGGTCCAATTGATTTCAAGGCCCTTCAAAACTCTGCTCTGATTGCACTGTGGTGAGAAGCATCTCCCAAGGAAATATGTATCAGGCCTGCGTCCCTCCTCATGGCCATTTGACAGGGCTAGAGCAGGTCACTCTGCTCCTATTCCCTCCCTCTACCTTCAGAGAGCTCAGCGAGGAAGGGAGCTAGCCAGGTCCAACAAATGAGGGCTCCATGTGCGGGGAAACATACTGCCCAGAGGAAATCTAACCAGAACCTAGAATCCCAGAATATTCAAGCTGGAAAGGAGTTTAGAAACCACTGCAACCCCCTCTGGTATCAGCGGTGGCCCTGAAAGAGGGGGTCACTGGCCCACGAGCCTACAGCTAGCTGGACACAGGGTCAGCGCCAGGACCCAAGACTAGGACCCTTTTGTATGGCCCCCAACACTGACATCCTTTTGGAGTCGAAATGATTATTTAAACTGCTCCCACACCTGGCATAACATGCACAGTTGAAACCAGTCGGGTTAGGCCAAGCCCTAGAGATTTGATAGCAGGCCAATCAGTCATTCAACATTAATGCAGCTCATGCAGCCTTCAGGCCGCTCCTGAGAGACAGCAAGGAAGTGGGAGACAGGCTGGCTCTGAACACCTGCTAGTACTGGCATCTGGAAAATGAATGATGAGAGCATACAACAGAACAGCCTCAAACCACGGGCAACACCAAATTTGAGGAAAGGAAAGCAAGAGTAACTGAATGAATTGGGGACTGCTAATTGGAATCAAGTGACCTCACGCCTAGAGCAGGGTCACTGTACCGAACTTGCCCTGCTGTGATATAGAAGTTCTCCTCCGCCTTCCATAAGGGCACTCCTGGAATGCTCAAAGAAAGATGATATATACAAAACACTGTGGAGCAACTGGATAAATGCAAGTTCTTTCTTTCGCTAATTTCATGCTTGTGTCTGTCTGGAGGCCTCCAGTCCCCAAAGTCATCAGCAGTTTCCTGGGAAGCACAGATTCTGTAGCCACGCCTGAGCCACCAGCATGCCTGGGCCCAAGGTACACATGGAGGAAATCCTCCAGTTCCTTGGCTAGCATGGGGCTAAGCACCCAGGTATTTGAAAGCATCTAGTTCATACGAAGATTTCACTTTTCACCAGGATTTTTAGATGCAATAATAACAATTTTTTTAAAGAGTAATAAATTTGTTGGAAAACTATTCGCTGTCACCCATACAAGCATTGTCTCATCTATAAAGTCGGGCAGTAAATAAATGGCAGACGTACAATGCAAACTCAGGGGCCACCTGACACCAAAGCCCACATCTTCCTCCACCCCAGGCTGCTCTGTAGACACCATGAGCTGCTCCTCCTTGTTTCCTCAGCAGTCAAAATAAACATGGGCTTCCCCGCCCTTCCCCAGGCCGGGGAGACAGCCACGGGAAGTTTCTGAGGACTACTGAACTGCTGCTCAGAAGGTGTCAGATAGATTAAGCCCTGCGTGGATGGGAAAAAGCTTTCAAACAGGTGACGCACTCTCACCTACGTTGTACACTCAGCAGCGCTTACCTTTATTTCTTTGGGAGTGGACCGGCCAAGGGCCTTTTTCCCTGCTTTGGAGGATTTGGAGGAGGTTGAGGAAACGCCCTGGGCGCGGTGGGGCTTGAGGTCCCCGAGGCTGCTGAGGTACTTTTTGCGCAGGGCCAGCAGCTCCTGCAGGTACTGCAGGCAGTCCTGGGTGCGGGAGTACATCCAGGCGCGGTCCTCCTCCCGCTGCAGGTAGTACAGGCTGGCGTCCATGCTGCTGGTGCTCTGGTATTTCTTTAGGGACTGGCTGAATTTCTCCCCATGGTCCCCAACCACGTACATGGAGCTGCTTCGAATCAGCTTCACCGTGGGGCTGGCCCCGTCATAGAAGGGGCTGTCGGCCGCCTCCCTCCTCTGCGGGCTGGAGTTAAAGATGGAGTGGATCTTTCTGAACATGGTGCTCGGTTTCTGCCCGTGGGTGCCTTCCAGCTGCCTGCGCTGGGGCCACCTGATCTAGCTGGAAGCGGAGGAGGCGACATCCAGGCCTCGTGCCATCTGCCTTCCGGGAGGCCTCTGATCTCTGGGACCCCGTGAGCCGGCGGGTCACCCGCGTCTCTCATGGGGGCATATGTGCATCCGGTAGCCAAGACGCCATAAACGAGCCGCAGGTGGAAGGTAGCACGCTGTGAGCTTAAAAGCAAGCACCTCGGCTGGTTTAGCGAGCCATTCGGTGCACATAGCTCTGTGCTCCCTCCTGGAAGGCCCCAGCGGGCTGGAGAAAGCGTGACAGTGCCTTGCCTCTCTGCTATTTTCTTTCGGGTTTGTCTTCCACCGCTGGCTGTGGTCTCACCCAGTTTGACTTGATCTGGGTGCCAGTTGTTTTTTTTTTTTTTTTTTACATTTCCACCTGGGTTGAGCTGGCCCCAGCCCTGAATTCTCTGAGTCCAAAAATGAAATTCTATTTAGTAGGGACAGCCCTCAGCTAAAAACTGCGTGTAACTTGGGGTAAAATCCAGTCCCCCGAGATGGGCCAGCGTGGACGCTGCCAGGGCCACTGGCAGGAGCTCGCAGATCCCCTGATAAGCCGGCTCCGAGCAGGCATCTGGGCGTCCTGGAAGAGCCTCGCCCCGAGGTAAGGGGACCTGGCGGGCGTCACCGGATAGCAGCCCGTTGTGGAGGCGGGAGGATTCAGATATCCTGACCGCGGCTTTTTGCACAAAAGCATCAGTGAGCTGAAGGGTGGCCACATTCATGGGGCAGACACGTTCTTTAGCCTGAGCACATTTGAACTCGAACTGGTTAAAATCAGACATGAACTATTTTTTTCAGGAGCCTTGTATGAGTACATTAGCATCCTGGGGATGTCGCCTCTAGGATTTTTCTCAGGCAGATGCCAAACATTGTTACTGTGTTCATTGTTCTACATAGTCTATTCTCTCCTGGACGTCAAAGAGCTGAAGCCTGTAGTCTCCGAACAGGTGTTTTTTTAGCTTCGTGGTGTTAGAGACCATAGACCCCAGAAAGTGTATGAAAAGTGTTACTGGATAGATTTATTAACATAATTTATTTTTGCTGTTTTTTTTTAAAGAGAAAGCATTTGTGGTTTTATCAGATATGCAAAGAGGTCTGTGACACAAAGAAAAACATTTTAAAATGTTTCTATCCTGCTCTAGAACAATAACCATGCTTTTCTTCCTGTAGATATAAAATAACACTATAAATGTGTTTGTGTCGAGGGCATCCTCTGCCTGTGGCGTTCTCCTAGGAACCAGGCTGCCATAGCCCCTCACATGTAGAAACATTTATGCCTCACAGTTTCACAGTGCTATAGTGTTGATGAAGCATTTCCACACATAGACCAGGCTTGCTCTTTGTGGAGGGATCAGAGCCTTGAGGCTTGGCCAGAGAATCTGTGTGAAGTGACTTGTGTAACAAAAATTGCTTTATTCCAGAATTCCTCATACTTAAAGGGCAGAATCCCAGGGTGGCAGCAGAGCAGCCCAGAGGATTTGCTCCATAGCAATGCCGGGCGGGGGCAGCCACGGGCGGCAGGTGTAGAAGAAGGAGAGTGAGCTTCTGCCTGGTCCTGGGCAAGCCTGGTCTTGCCAGGGTGCTCGTGGTCCAGGGGACAGGGCAGGGTGGCGGGAAAAATCGAGAGTATGGGCTTCACTCAGATCTGGTTTGAATCACAGCTTGACTACCTAACAGCTTAGGAAAGTTATTTATATTCTATAAGCTTTGGATCCCTCCAGTGCAAAAGTAGATACCACTTATTTCATGGAGTTATTGTAATGATTAAATGAGATAATATATCTTTTGACCTACATCTCCCCATCACCTCTCTTCACACCCTGACCTCTGGTAACCACCATCTTATTCTCTATCTCTGTAGATTCGACTATTTTTTTTTTTTTACATTCCACATATAAGTGGGACCATGCAGTATTTTTCTTTTCTGTGTCTGACTTACTTAGCATAATGTCCTCTAGGTTCATCCATGTTGTTGTGGCAAGTGGCAGAATGTTCTTTTGTAAAAGCTGAATAATATCCTACTGTATATACATAGTACTGTTCTTCATCCATTCATCTGTCAGCGGACACTTCGGCTGCTTCCATATCTTGGCTATCGTGAATAATGCTGCAATGTGCAGATATGTAGGAAGAATGCGCCTAAAGGTCTGACGAACAACATGAGAACCATAGTTAATAATATTATTGTATTATATTGGAGATTTTTGCCATAAGAGTAGGTTTTGTGTTCTCTTGCCAAAAAAGGGTGGGGAGGCGGTAACTACGTGAGATGATGGATATGTTAATTTGCTTGAATACAGTAACCATTTTGTTAGGTATATCAAAACATCATGTTGTACACCTTAAATACATACTGTAAAAAATGAAAAAGCAAAAAATAAATAATATAGAGAGAATATTTAACATGTCATATTTGCTCAATCAAAAGCAGCAATTACTACTTTATAATAACATAAAGATATTATTACTACTACTTCTACTTTGCAGCTCCTAGCATACAGTTGCCAAAATATTAACCCCAGGCAAATATTTCAGATTCTGTCGTAATTCAAGAGGCCTCTCGTCCTTCAGCATTTGTGGCGATCACAGGCTCAAAGGGGCCAGCCTTATGAACAACAGGCGTAGAAACTGCTAGTTTAGCCACTGGCCTGAGCAGTGCCAAATTTCCCCCGAGAGGCCAGCTGGGTCCCCCTGTCATGAACAGCCCACCTGTTTACAGGGCACCTGACCGGGCATCTCAGCCCTTCGTGGCGCAGAGTCAGGCGAGCACCTCATCGTTTCCCTCCCTTCAGTCGGGTGTGTTTCATGGCTTCGTGGTACGACCTGGGATAGTCGCCGAGGGACACACATTTCAAGGTCGTGGCTCCTTTAGTCCCACCGACCTGCAACTGCACTTCCTGTAGAGTCCTGATGGCAGGAAGCAATCAGAACCGTCCTCCCTAATTGCACATCTGGAAACCCCCTTGCTGGTCCCTGACAGGAAGGCGACTCTGAGTCAGCACTTCCCAGAAGGCAGGTGAGCGTGGGGGCGGGGAGCCGGCCAGCGGAGTGAAGTCCGAGCTTAGGGAAAGAAGGGGCAGCCGAGAAAAGGAAGAGATCAAATACAAGTGCTGAATATTGAATGAAGGGTAAGATTACAAAGCGCGACAACGTGTATCCTGTGTCAGGCGGTCCATTTGCGCAGCGTATTGGAGCATTCGGCTTTCTGGTTGTGCTATGGGTGGTGAGGGGAAGACTTTTCCCTGGAGATGGGCTTCCCTGGCTCAGACAGCGATGACGCCTTGTGCTTTGCATCTTTGGCCAATAAGGCTCGGCCCCCCCGGGGGGAGCAGAGCAGCTCCGAATCCCCCCGGGCTTGGTGCTCCACACATGGAGACCAAACGCAGAATAACAGGTGGCTTTGCCATCCCTTCTTCCTTTACCGTGCTTGGGAATTCCTGGAAAAAAATGTGCCTGTAAGCAATCATTAGATCCTCTGAGGTTTGCAAGGCTAAACATGTCCTGGTGCCTGAGTACACAGAGGGTTGGTAGGGGACTCACGGCTCCCTTTGGGAGGCAGGGCCCCAGCGTGGGAGCACTGTAGACATTGCTGCAGGTCAGGCGGAATGGGCACATCTTACAGTGGGAGGCAGGGTAACTCAGCTAAGCCAAGACTGGAGATGAGCAGTGACAGACTGGGCTGGAGAACGTTGGAAGGGAGGGAGCAGGCGGCAGCAGGCAGTTAAAAGAGGGTCTTGACGTCCAGGTCAACAACTTTGGATTTGATTGCACAAAGTACCCTTTACCAGAGCTTTGGGAGCCTATAAGACATTCAATTTAGAAAAAGGACAGGCAAGCAGCCTCTACTGGCTCCCTTGGCAGGGTGCCTTGGAACAGTGCACAACCTACACAACCATGCACGGCAACCTGACTGGTTAAGAACTTAGAACAGAAGATGATGTGACAAATAGAATTCTGAGAAAATTCCATTTAGAAACCTTAAGTAGGAGCACCATAACATACAAGAATGTTTAGTGCTTTGTTTACCTATTACAATGTACTAACCATCTCGATAATTCCTGGCTTAATTAAATCAACAGTCATATTTGCTCACAAGCCTTCAGTTTAGCTGGGCTTCTGCTGGGCAAGCCAGTGGCACTCCTGTGGCTCCATTCAGTGGTGGGTTGGCCGGGGCTAGGCTCAGGTGAGGAGCCTGTCCTCTCCACATGATGTCTCCAGTGGGGTGGCTGGAATTCTTAGACGGCCACTCAGGGCTTCCACCAGCGCAAAGGCAGAAACTGCCAAGCCTTCAAGCTGAAGCTGACACGTAGCACCATGTTCCCTCTGCCACATTCTCTAGATTTAGTCAAATCACAGGACCTGCTCAGACGAGGGGGGGGTGCCTACATAAGTGTGTGAGCACCAGAAGGATGGCTCACTCAGGCCACAGGTATAATGGACTGCCACCATCCCTTAGGGAGTGAAGGTGGCCGTCCAGGTGGCAGGGGTGAGGATTTCATTGGAGGGGAGCCAGTGAACAGACTTTTCTTTTTAAGAATAATCTTCAAATCATTTATATTTGACTTAGGGTATGTTATATACCCTATTCAGTTTATTTTTCTAAGCACATTCAGCTAAGATTAATGGCAAAATAGGTAATATTACCCAAAATCAAGCTTCATAAATCATTGTAGTAATAGGTCTCATTTTCCCAAAATGTAAATGGGATGTGAATAATTAGGAGTGGATTATATAATGCCTGGAAAGACAAATTTAGGCATTTAATATTATCCTTGATTATTTTCATAGTGACATACTGCAGCATTGTATCCAAATTTCAGGAAAAATGATATTGTCTTCTCATGAACACTTATGCTTCTTTATCAAACATTCACATGACAATCAACAGAAAAATTGGGTGTGACTTTCCAACCCCCAGGTGGGAGGCTGAGTCTGACAGTGTTCTGGGGGTTGGAATGAGATGAAATATTTGCCTGCCCAATTTGTTTCACCATCTCCTGCACCTGCCTTCTACCTACCTGTCCTCCCAGACCTCCTTCTTCCCTCCCATTTTTTTCTCTTTCTCTTTTCTCTCCAATTGGGGGGTATTAGTTAGAGTATCAGTTCAGATTCCATAACAGAGATAAGAATATACACATTTATTTCTCTGTTGTTTAACAGCGCAGAGGAAGCTATTTATAATCCAGGGGTGATGCCTCTGCTCCATGTGAACACTCAGGGGCCCAGACTCCTTCCATCTTGTTGCCCCCTCATTTCCTAGTCTTGTTTCTCTTTCCTGCATGGTCAGAAGTGGTTCAGAATAAAGTCTCCTTATTTTAGCCAATAGGAAAGCGGGAAAGAAAAAGGGTTGCATGCTCTTTTCACTTTTATTTACCTCCTGTTGACCAGAATCTATTCACATGGCTACCCAGAGCTGCACAGGAAACTGAGAAATGTAGTCTTTTGTGAAGCAGACTTGTGTCTGGCTCCAACTTCTATTGCTATAGCATCTCTGGGGAGACCACAGTCAATCTCTGATAGACGGCCTGGTTTCATTTGTGGAATTAAGAAAGGAGAAGAGAAAAACAGGTGAAGAAGAAATTTTCTTCTTCTGCACCTTGAGTAGTGACATAGAGGGAAAAACTACTCTCCGGGTTTTTACAAGAAGTGGCTCTGAATTTTGCTTCTGAAATGAGGAACTGGTCTCTAGCTGCCTCCTCCACAACAATCCTCCAGAGGACCAGGAAGGGGGCACAGCAGACAGGCGTCCCACCCCACGCTCCTCATTTCTTCACCTCCTCACATGGCAAAGCAGCAATTGCTTTGTGGGGCTCCAGAGCATTGGGCCAGCAGGCATCTGCTGCTGGATGAACCTCAGCGAATCTCCCTAGACGCAGGAGTGATCCTGACGGGGGCAGGGAACGAAGCTGCCCTCGCAGGGCATTCAAGGTGGTGAACGGCGGTGTGTCGCATTGATAGAAGTGGTGGCTCTTCTTTAGGCAGCAGCAAGAATTCAGAAAATACTGAGGCGAAACGATCCCTGCACATGGGGTGACCGTGCAGCCAGGTTGGCTGTTACTGGTCTGTGGCATCATTCTGAATAGCACCCCGAGAGAGGATCTGGTAGCCTAGGGTGCTAGGGCCACAGCCAGCCTGGCCTTTGATTTGCACGCCCAGGTGTGTGGCAGGCTCCGTGGCTCTGAGTATGGAGTGAGAGACAGAGCCCCAAGTGAACGTGGGGATGGGACAGCTCTTAGAATTCGTCAGTCACCTGGGTCCACTGGGAAAGGACTGTCTGTTAGGGATTGGGCGCCCTTCACTAAACCTGGTGAATTACTCTCTTCACAGGCGAGGTCCACAGGTGCTAAATCTCAAAAAGGGGTCTAAATGTGTCTGATTGCTTGTCCCTAGCAGAGCCAGAAAAGCAATGAACGCTTTCCCGCTGCCACGTGTACAGGGAAATCGCCAAGAGGTGGAGGCAACCCAAATGTCCATCAACAGATATTTAGATAAACAGAATATGGTGTATACGACACGTGCAACGGAGCAGCAATCAGCCTTAAAACAGGGGGAAGTTCTGAGCCGTGCTACAGCACAAACCGACCTTGAACACGCTGTGCTACGTGTAATAAGCCAGGCACAAAGAGACAAACACTGTATGACTCCACTTACGTGAGGAACCCAGAGTAACGAAAGTCACAGAGACGGGAAGGAGCATGGTGGTTGCCAAGGGCTGAAGCAGGGGGCACTGGGAGTTAGTGCTCAGTGGGGACAGAGTTTCAGTTTGGGAGATGAGAGGAGTTCTGGATGTGGACAGTGGTGATGGCTGCGCAATAGTGCAAGAGTGTTTCATATCACTGAATCGTACACATAAAAATGGTTAAAATGGTCAATTGTACAGTTGTATAGTTTACTACAATAAAAAAATAGATTCCCCAGGCCCTCTAGAGGAAATCCTGACTCAGGCAGATTGGGAATCTGGGAATTTTTTTTAAAAGCATCCCAGAGGATTATTACCATCAAGGAAGTTTAGGAAACACCCCTGCTTTGTAATAGGACAATAGATGTAAAGCATGGAAGTCCAGGCTGATTTATAGGCACTCAATGAATGGTCGCTCAATAATAGTAGCTATTATCGTTAATAATGTACACGGCTTCATCAGTAGAGTTTCCACGTGAAATTACAATAATGGTCATGGTTGACATTTGCAAGCACTGACTCTGTGCTGGGCATTTTCCTGTGCCATCTCATTTAATCCTACAATGTTACCTATCAGGTCCGATTATTATCTGCTTTGTAGAGATGGGGACATTTGGGAAGGGGCAGTTTAAGTAATATACCGGGCTTCCCATATCTGTGGCATGACAGAGCTGAGATGCAAACCCCAGAAGGAAGCTACCGGAAACTGGCGGACTTGCCACGTTACAATAAGCTCCACCAGGGCAGGTATCTTTCTCTCTCTTGCCCACTAGTGTATTCACACTGCCTTTCTAAGTATGTAGTAGGTGCTCAATAAGTACGTGTTGAACAAATGAGTCAACCTTTTTGTGACCATCAGAAATGGTTATCTGAATATTTGTCAAAGGAGAAATGCCTTAAGGCTGTTCCCACCACTCTGGGGCCCCTTTCACTTGTCTTGACTTCATGTCTTGAAAAGGCTCCACGTGCATTTTCTAACACATCTTCTTCTAACCTAGTTAGAAGGCCTGGGTTCTATTTTTAGATCTATCTTCTATTATTGCTAAGTGACCTTGGGAAAGCCTTTTGTTTCTTCTCAATAAAATGTCCATTCTAATAAACCCTGCCCTATCCTGTCCCATCGAGGGGGGATTTTAAAGATTCTTACACCTCGCCAGCTGTGGTGGTCAGTAGCTGAGCTCAGGTTTGAGGGAGTGATTTACAGGTACTTGGTAAATAAACTAGGTAAGGAGTTGCCCACCTGCACTCAGAAGGGCCCAGAGCTGTCCTCAGGGACACAGTGAAGGATTCAACCAGGCAGATCGGAGCCCAGAGAACCGGAACAGTGCAATGGGAAGTGTGGAAGGATTCCAAATTGCACACCTCACTGGCGATCCCAAACATTTAAATTTAAATTAAAATAAGATAGCACGTAATATTTGTTGGACAAGACATTGAGAAAAATAATATCACGTGTTGCAAGGGTGGGAAAAGCAGACGGTGAAAAAAGTTACTCTAATACACTGATAGTGAGAGTATATATTGGAATAACTTTTCCAGCAGTAGTTCAGAAACACATATCAAAATCCTTCAAATTGTGCATTTGCTTTGATTCAGCTATTCCACTTCGATTCAGCTATTCCACTTCTAGCAATCTAGCCTTAAAAAATCATAAATATGTACAAATATTTGGACATAAATTTCCTACAACTGAGAATTAGCTAAATAGATTATGGTCATATGATGGAACACAGCACAATTATTAAAAATGATGCCCTAGGGCAATAGTTAATAATACAAAAAGATGTTCACAATGTAACAAGTGAAAAAGCCCAGTGTCAAACAGTATATACAATATACCCACTTTTGTGTATCTGTATAATAAATGTTTCATGTATTGTTTTTGTTATAAGTACAAATGTGTTGTTTTGAAGTCATGTAGAAAAAGAATATTTAAATATATAATATAGTATATTAACAGAAAAAGCAAGGTTAGAAAATATATGAAATAGCAAATATGGTATGATATAAATATTGCCAATATCTATATATATATATGTTTGAAAATATATTTACATATATAAAGAATATTTCAGAAATACATATAATCAGAATATGTGATTAGAAAAGAAAAAATTTCTAAATTCAGAAAAAACAATTTTTAAAAACTGTCATCATCTGGTTACAAAGTGCTAGCTGAGCTAATTTGTGCTTTAATTCATACGCACTACAAATAGATTTGAATAATACAGTAAGCTAGAGCCTTATCCATTTCCCCAGAATAATCTGTGGACCGTCTTACTCCCTGACCAATCTTAAAATTGTATGTAAATCCTTGGGACTGCGCAGGACTCTATTCTGATCATTTTTTCCTTCAGTTCAGTTCTTGTTTCTGATTATCATCTTAAAAACAATTTTTAAAAAACACTATAATTCTATCCTCACCAACCTTGTGTGATACTTTAAAGTCAAACCAGAGGAGAGGGCTGTGCACCCTGAAAACAATGTGGAGAAAGGAGATTTTCTGACAGCATTAGGAAGAAGGTTGGATTTTTGAGGTCAGTTTTGTCCACTGCTGTAGCTCCTCAGCTAATCTGTTTTCTTTGATCTTCTCTAGAGCGTAAGCTGAACCCAAGCCACACGTGCTGGCTGAATGATCCCCCAATGTTCTAGGCAATCCAGAAACCACCAACCCTCCCTGCCCCTGGAACTTCAGCACCACTCATTGTTCTGGCTCACGTGCTATAGGGCAGTCAGGATGGGCTAGTTTTGCTGCAGTAACAAATAACCCCAAACTCTTGCTTGTTACGCTGATTTCTCTCTCAATCCCATTGCATGTCTACTGCAGGTCGGCTGGGGGCTCTGCTCTTCTTACTCTCTCACGACTCAGGCAGACCCAAGCTCCATCTCAACACATGTACCATGGCAGGGGGTAGGGAGCATGGCAAATCGTCCATCATTCCTAAACCTTCCAAATGCAAGTTACACGCATCACTTCTGCTCACACCTCATTGACCAAAGCAAGTCATATGGCCTCCCCCAACGTCAAAGCAGGTGGGGAAGTACAATCCTCGCATGTGCCTGGAGGAGAGCCAGAATATTTGCGAACAGCTCTAAAAACTTCTGTGCATCATGACGGCTTATGTCTGCCTCCCATTTCCCCCTTTAGTTCAATGTGAGTTCACATGGGGCAGGAATAAATTCTTCCACCAATACCTACCTAGTTCAATCTGCCTCCATCACCTAATCCAATGCCTGGCACATAGCAAGTGCTTAACACTTATTGAGCGAATGAATGAATAATTTGTCTCACATAAATGAAGAGGTAAATCTCAGGTTTTAGGGGCTCTGAGGTTGTGTTGTGGTGTCAGTTGTCAGTTTCACATCACTACCATCAACTTCTCCCTGGATCTCTTTCCTAGAATCCCCTGCCTTGGGTGGTTTGAGCTCAGTTTTCCAATGACAGGAATGTGCCCGAGCTTTGGAAGAGAGTCACAAGAGGCGATTATTTTCAGGTCACGGGGGCCATCGTTGACACAAGGTTCATGGTGGCTTCTAGGCTTCTCAGCAAGTATCAGGATTGGTGGGAGATTTTCCAGAGTTTCCTGAAAATTGCAACAGTTTCCCACCACTTAGGTGTTGAGTCTGACCCAGAAGTGGGAAACGTGCAGCGTTAAGGCCACAGGTGGCCTTCTAGATTCTTCAAGTGTGGCCTTTTGACTGAATCCGACTTTACAGAACAAATCCTTTCAGCTGGTTTCACTCCCCCAGGCCTTGTCAGTTCCTGTAAACCCTAATTCCTATATTAAACCTCTGTCTCCCTAAAACACACAGAGTGGCTTTAATACATGATCTTTCATTGTTTTTCCTAAGGGTTAAATGGAGTTTTTTTCCCTTTGTCATACTCCAAAGAAACTTGTCACATTCAGTCTGGGGGAAAACACTCTATGTAAAATTTTCTCTTCTTCTCCTTCTCAAGTCTTAGCCAGAAAAGGGGCCTGAAGATTGTTCTGGAGCTCTGAAGGGTACCTGCTAGCAGTCTACCTCTATAGCCTCTCCATCCAGTGACAGCCTCTCTCCCGGGCGAAGGTGCCAGTCTTATTTGTGACAAGTAAATTAGGAACAGGTGTATCTAGACATATTAAACCTTTCAAGCTTTGCAAGAAGACTGGCAAATGTGCCAGGGACCTGTTCACCCTGATCTATAATCGCGTTATCTTCCGACTAAATTCTCAGCTCCCAGGTTTGCCCCTTCCAGCAAAGCATGTCATTTCCCTCTTCTTGGATGACACCTGAGTGAAACTGCTACAGTGCATGGAATATTGATGCCTGGCTGAATTGAGGTTTCCAGGGCACACATGGATTGTGCTTGTCAAGAATGCATATTTCATCCCCAAACCCTGTAACTCCATTTGAGTGGAAAATGGCTGGCCATTTCAATGCTGTAACTCAAAAAGCTGATGGAGAGAAGCCTCACAGCTCTAGCGGTGCTGGTGGATTAAGCAATTACTGGAAGTGAATATTAAAAAAACTTCAAGACTCAGTAGGATTCTTGGTGCTTGAGCAGAATTACTCAAGTCACCTGGGTTACCAGCCCCAAACCCCTAGTGTTCATGAATCAACATTACCTGCGGCCCCTAGGTTGGTCCTCTTAATCAATCAACAAATATTCACCAGGGGCTACTCCGTGCTCATCGTTCTATGAGAGTTTTCCTCTAGCTGCTCCTGCTCCATCTCCTTCAATTTCCTCTTCATCTGTAACAAACACAAACAAGGAACCCTGAGCTCTTCCCACGGTCACTTATTTCTTTTATTTGGCTAAGCATGCAAGTCTTCTATATTCCACCAGAGGGCAGCACGTCCACAGGATCAGCCAGGGCCCGGTTCGTGTGGGCAGCAAAGCAAGGACAATCCACACCATTGTGTTAATATTAAGGCCCGGGCGTGGATTGCAGGGAGAGGAAACCCGTCCTAATTAGAGAGTGTGTCCAAATTTCATGTCTGTGCCCGTGCGCATATGTGCACGGATGGATGAAGCTGCAAGTGTATATTCTCATCTTAGAAGCTGTGGCAGAGGCATTGTCACTATTCAACATTTATTGAGCACCTACTGTATACCAAAAATAGTGCTACTTGCTTTAGTTGTTTTTCTTTACTATGGAATCATTTGGAGTTAGCACTTTACCTGAAGAGCAGTGCCAGTGAAATGCACTGAAATGCATTTGCCTTAACACAAGTACAGCAACC
Source organism: Mirza zaza (assembly GCA_008750895.1). Lineage (NCBI taxonomy): Eukaryota > Metazoa > Chordata > Mammalia > Primates > Cheirogaleidae > Mirza > Mirza zaza. The sequence continues at coordinate 77,120 of VSMD01025352.1, read as the reverse complement.
ATTTCCCTCTAATCTTGTTGGCCACCATTTAATTGGCTTATAAAGCAGCATTTCTGTGAATAATAACATTTAAAAAGTAATTAGACTCAGGCATACCTCTATTTTAATGAGCTGAGAGTGAGAGAGGGATGTAAGAGAATATTATAATTATTTCCATGAAGTTAAAAGCATTCCAGAATTTACCTACAAATTTTAAAAAGCATTACCTTCTGATCTGTTCGTGAAATTGTCCACATTCGCCCAGTGTTCTGTGATGCTTTATTTGCAAACAGTAATGTACTTGCAAATGGACAATCCTCACCAGATCCAAAACAGGGACTCCCAGGAGTGCTGACCACAATGTCCTGGGCGGGGGGGCAGTGGCCGCCCAGGGGACCGAGGGACAGGGGGCGGGGGATGGATTGCCAAGGGGGCTTCTGGCCCAAGACTGGGGGAGGCAGTTGCTAGTTCTTTTTGATGGACACAGGCCAATGCCAGACCTGATCGTTTTTGACAAATGAGGAATTCAGTAGCAGCCAAGTGCCATGTGTCTGAGGAATCTTAAAAGACAAGAGGAGGAAGAGGAAACTGAAGGGCCCACAGAGAGGTTATAGCCACATCTTGAGGGAATAACAACCAATAGCTGTCACTTGCATCGGTCCAGCCAATTCACTGACTCATTCAATCCTGACAATAGCAATGAGGAAGATACGATTGTGACCTTCCCCAGTTTTTGGAAAGGAAGCTAACGCACAGAAAGGTTGTGTGACTGGTCTCCAGCCACACAGCTAGTGGGAGAGCTGGATTGGAATTCAGGTAGCTCCAGCGTCTGTCAAATTTGTAAAATGTAAATGTAAAATGTAAAATTTACATTTTACAAATCTATACGTACTTGAAAACATGCTAAGTGAAATAAGCCAGACAGAAAAGGACAAATATTCTACAATTCTACTCATATGAGGTACCTAAGCCACCACATTCATAGAGACAGAACGTAGAACGGTGGTTGCCAAAGACTTGGATGGGTAGAAGGGGAGTCATTGTTTAATGAGTGCAGTTTCTGTTTGGGGAGATGAAAAGGTTCTGGAGATGGGTCATGATATTTGCACATTGTGAATGTACTTAATGCCATGATTTCAACCATCTAAAAATGGTTGAAATTTTATGTTATGTATATTTTACCATAATAAGAAAAGACTATACAGACAGGTGATTTTCTCTACTAAGCATCTACTACTTTAAATACATGTTGCTTTATTAAGTATATTTTTTAATTAAAGCTGGCAATTTCAGAAACACGCAGGGACCCCTGGGGCTGGATCAGGCTGCCCGGCAGCAGAGCCCCGGCCGGCCCTAGGGAAGGAGGGGTGCCATGAAGGTCTGGTGTCCCTGGGCCTCCCTGGTGGCTGTGAACATTTTACCTTCTGCGTCTCATCTCAAACTCTGCGCCATCATGTGTCCAAGAGAGAACCAGGACAGGAGAGGGGGAAGGGGCTTTGTGATACTGGATGTCTGAAAACTCTGACTCCACGGGGTCCTGCCCTGCACGGCTTGGAGACATACAGGGAGTCAAGCCAGTCTCGAGGACAGGGGACAGCAAGCCAGTGGGGCATTCCTGGGTCCTCCATGCCAGCCCTCGGGAGAGTGGGGACCACTCACACACCTGCAGCGTCCTCTCCACGTTCACATGATGGACGGTCCTTCCCCCTGCATCAGCCCAACGCACCCTTCTGGGAAATGAGCCTGCAGGTCACTCTATTGTGCATGGATCTTCCTGGAAAATCTAGTCAATCCACCTGCCTTCTCATCAATAGCAGCAATCGAGCCCAAATCCACACCTCCCCGTGTGCACCGATCCTACACTATTATGTCCCAAACTTTCCCAGTTCTAATCCACCCACGTCAAAAACCTGCTCACATCAGGCCCCAACACAACCAGTAACCACCTGCACCCGCCCTCTCTTTTCCCAGGCGCCCCTAAGTCTCAGCATCTCCCTTACCGCAGTAGGTGACAGGCTTGGCTCGGCTTAACACCAGGCTGCTTTGGTGGTGCTGGGGGAGCCCCCCTCCGACACTCAATGGCTGTGGACAGATGGGCTCTCTGCAAAGGGGCCGCTACAGGTTCCTCAAACTCCCAACTGTCTTGGAAGATAGGGTGGTTAATATGCAAGAATGAAAATATGATTATTTCTCCAACTCAACTGTCTTGCAGTTCCTGTTTGTTTATGAAACAAATAAATCCAAGAAATTCCTACTGTCCAAAGTTAATCTGATCTCCAGCATCAAAAAACCGCTGGGCCCAGCTCCAGGGGGGAGAGGGTGTGACCAAGAGGTGTTTCTCTGGCTGCCAGGGGATTTCTCCTCCCCTTTCTTGTGAATAGCCCCAAATCCACCCAGAAAGAGGGAAGGAACCTTTTGTGATGCCACCCTGAAGGGGACAAGAAATTCTTTTTGCACAGTAAAGCCAGGCTCTGTGCTAGCAAATGGTCACTCTGCACAGGGAACAGTCTGAGGGTCTTAATGACCCATTTCCCCACAGCAACGGGACACATGCCACATGCCACACGCCTTCTCTCCTGACCTGGATGGAACCACCAACAGCAGGGGGTTAGGTGGGACAGTGCTAGTGCCCAAGGCCTGGTGAGTGGCCGACCCCACGTAGGAGGGATGCCACCCCCACGCTGGGCACTCAGCGCATCTAACTTTAAGAGCATGAGCACAAGGGAGCCACAGAAGCTGCAAGCGTTGCACTCCGGTAGATACAGTTTGTGAGACGGGGACTTGTAGGCAAGAGAAAGGGACGTCCAAGGGCTAGTCTGTGTGTCACGTGAACAGATGAAATACAAACATACTGAAAAGACCAGCGTGAGAGAGAAGAGAGTCCCATCATAACCTGCTAAGCCACTCACTCACCCGTCGGCAGCTTCATTGTCCTCGTTTGTTACATGAGGGAAATTGAACACTCCAAGCCCCTTTCACTACAAAATGCCAGCCAATTGATCTATCTCCAGGCACAGAGCTCACCTCTGGAAAAATAGCGGAAATATCCACACTCTGATGACAAGAGCTGAGATGGCCTCCTTCCCCACTCTCAGGACAGGGGAGCAAGGAGAAGACAGCGGGGAAAACATCGGGGCAACCTGTGGCTGCAGAGTGAACACCTCCAAGCGTGACCCCAGCAGGCCTCCCCCCTCACTCCTCCCATGCCCGCTGGGCTGGGTGGCCGTGGAGGGAAGGGCTGGAGCCACCAGAGCAGCCGGCGGCCCAGAGCCCTGGTGGCAGGCAGGGATTTCCACGTGGTGAAACGGTAATACCAGGAAGACAATAACCATCGTCACTGCTAACCTGTACGACACACTTACCGTTTTCTAGGCACGGCGCTAAGTGTTCTACACCATCTCATCTCATCCCCTACACCCATCTCATCCATCCCCTACACCCATCTCATCTCATCCCCTACACCCATCTCGTCTCATCCCCTACACCCATCTCGTCTCATCCCCTACGCCCATCTCGTCTCATCCCCTACACCCATCTCGTCTCATCCCCTACACCCATCTCATCTCATCCCCTACACCCATCTCATCCATCCCCTACACCCATCTCATCTCATCCCCTACACCCATCTCATCTCATCCCCTACACCCATCTCATCCATCCCCTACACCCATCTCATCTCATCCCCTACACCCATCTCATCTCATCCCCTACACCCATCTCATCTCATCCCCTACACCCATCTCATCTCATCCCCTACACCCATCTCATCCATCCCCTACACCCATCTCATCTCATCCCCTACACCCATCTCATCTCATCCCCTACACCCATCTCATCTCATTTTAACAATGAGAAAATCAAGAGCCAGAAAGTGAAGTACGTTGTCCAGGATCAGAGTTAGTCAAGGCTGGGGCAGGGTGCTGGCAATGTTCTCTTGAATTTGGAATCTTTGCTCTTCCCACTACCCTACCTCTGCTCCTTGGTAGCTGTGTGACCTTGAGCAAGTCACAAAACCTCTCTGTGCCTCAACTTCCTCATCACCGAGGCCAAAAATACCCACTTTGTTAGAATTGTAGGAGGGATTACATGAAGTGCCCAGCACAGTGATGTCATTATTTTAATGCATTATCACATGATGATCACAGACACCAGTAGAGCTATAAGAGCGTTCAGGGACACGGGACCTGGAGGAAGGACGAACAGGGAGAGGGGACCCCAACCTCCACCCCCACCCTCTCCACATGGCACTTGGTTGGGTAACAGGGCCACAGTTCAATGGGGTGCCCCAGGGTCCTAGAAAGTCCTGCCTGGTGCCCACGAAGCCCCCCCATGACTGCGATTGATCTGTCAAAAGGCAAAACCTCCGAGGGTGGCTCTGACCTGCTCCTTGGACCCAGACTCCTTCTGTTCCCCAGTCAAGTCCCAGCAGAACCTCGGTGCCCGGAACCCAGTATGGGCTTATTTAACATTTTTTTACGTGACTCTGGTCATTTTCATGCTTAAAACTCTTCGTTGACCCCATATAGCCTTTAGGTGAGATGCAGACTGTGACCTTCGAGTGACTGTCAAGTGACTGTCAAGAGTCAATCCCCAATCCTGAAGGTTGTGCATTGTTTGACTTCCTGGCTGAGTGTCTAAAACTTCAGGTATTAGTTATGGAGCATTGTTCAGAAGTTTATTGTAGTGCATAATTTTTGGTTAATTTATCTATATAAACATATGCACTGTTTATCAACATAAATAATTTGCATAATGGGTTTAATTTCCCATACTCCTTTAGTTTTCAGGATAACAAAGTGCTGCACAGGTGTACAGCTGTGCCACACACACACACACACACACACAGAGCTTTCCTCTCTCAGGGGCCAGGTGCCTGATTTTTGCTGCAATCTGAGATAACACAGGAAACTGACTTGTGCATTGAAGGATTTCTCACCCCCTTTCTTCATCTGGGAGCTTTGTTCCATCTGGAACAAAACAAGCCTCCTGTGTCCTCTCAAATGCAAATGAAATCGCCTCTTGCCAAGGGCTGTGGGTTTCTCCTTCCCCCCAGTGTCTGTCTGGCCTCCCCCATCCAGAGACCAGGTTCCTCAGCCTGTGGTCCTCTAGCCAGAGTCAAAGCTCACAGCACTTGCCTAGCCTCCCATCAACTTAGAATTGTAAGGCAGCTGCAGCTGTAAAAGTGGGGGCAGGGCAGGGAAGGGCCGGACCCCAAGAAGTGCCAGGTACTGGCCACCCGTCCGTCCCATCCCAGGTCCTCTGCCGGATGTGGATGGTGCATTGGTTCCTGCTCCATGTCTGCATGGCGTCGGCAACTGCTCTCAGACTTTGAACCTGGTGTGGTGTGGGCCCCTTTCTTATCTCATATGCAGGAGAACAGCCTCTGTCAGTCCTGCTGTGGGACAAACCTCCATGGCTGGCTATAGCCTGGCTCCCCCATGCCTGTGAGAGAGGGGGCAGGGGGCCTGTGTCCCAGTCGCCCAGTAGTGGCTCTGCCGACCTTGGCAGAGGTACTACTACTGTTACCCTACCCGGCTCTGTGGCCGCAGTTTCGAAGCAAAGGGTGGATTTGGGCCAGGCCCTCAACTGGGTGCACATTAGAACACCTGGAGAGCTGTCTAAAAATACCTACGCCTGGGCCTCGTGGCACACAATATTAAGTAAGTCACCACTCCTGGGGATAAATTAGGCCTGGGCATGCCGCTAGAACTGCTCAGTTGATTCCGACAGGCAGACAGGATCTCCAAGGGCGGCCACACTCCCGTCTACAATGTTTGCATACGACACCAGCCAGGGCGGGCTCCTGGGGCTCGGGGTGCTGGTGGGCCCTCCCCCACCTCATGCCTCTTCTCCGGGGATAAAGGGATCCGGGAAGCAGCCGCACTTACAGTAAATGGAACCAAGCAAATGGGAATGACACAGCCCAGGGTAACGCTTTGCATGTGCACGGCACTTTGATCCCTGTGATTTCCTTAACGACGCGAGGGAAATTGCACCCCTGTGATTGCTCCGAGCGGAGAGGAAGGAAACACCACGCTGGCGGCCAGACCGCGTTCTCCCGGCCTCGGCTCCCTCACCAGCAAGGGGAGCACCTGCTCCGCGCCGGGCACGCTGGGGGTACCCCGCAGCCTGGCACACGCAGCCCCTGCCTCGGCGGGGGGACGGCGGTAAACAGGAAGACGTGTTAAAGGGTGGCGAGTGGCGATCCGCACCAAGAAGGAAGCCCAGAGGGTGCCGCGCGGAGAACAATGGTGACGGCAGGAGGCCCCGCAGGGAGGTGACATTTCAGTTGAGAGCCATCAGCGGAAAGGAGGCAGCCGGTGCGGAGCGGGAGGCGCGCAGGTGGGCAGCACTGCGCATGCGCTCGCCCGGGGCCCCACGCGGGGCTCGGACGCCTCCCGGGACTAGGTCTGGGAGGATGGGAGGGGGCGACGTGCTTTCCCGCCGCCACGTGGCGGGCTCCTGGCTTCTCGACACGCACCCACTCCTTAGGGAAAGGAAGAGCAAAACCCCCTGACCAGCCGGGGATACAGGTGCCCCGCGGGCCCCAGGAACCAGGGCTCCGTGAGCACCCTCTTGTCCCTGGGCTCGAGCCAGGGCCGCCTGGGCTGCTCTCGGGCTGGCCGTTCCCCTGCACGCTGTGGCCGCCCGACTCGGGGGCCTCGGGACCCCATGGCTCGGGCTCCCTCTGCAGGCTGGCTGCGCCTTACTCGGTGCCAGGCTTCCCCTTACCCAGGAGAGGACAGTTTCCCTCCCCTCGACGAAGCGTCTCGTGCCTGCCCGCCACCTGCCCATACAGCCAGAGAGAAAGGCCGGTTCCTCGGAGATTCCAAATGAGGCTTCTGCAGAGAGGCCTCCTGTGCTCGTGGGGAAGGGCTGGCAGGAATGTCAACCATCCTACTAATTTCGGCCCGTATCGGCTGTGGCAGCATCCTATTTTCCCCACTAGGTGGGGTTCTTGATCTCTGCAGCCAGAGATCTGCTAGCTAGAGAGATTATAGTTCCAATCATTTAATTTGGCTCTGAAGGCTGCTCAAAAATGTTATTCAGAGCAAAGGGAAATCTTTTATAGGAAGTGGCCATAGACTGAAATTGAAAAAAACCCTTGGAAATCTGATTTATGTATCCTCCTTAATTAGCACATGTGATAAAGGGTGGGTGAACATGTTTGCACAGGAAACCTAGCAAATCTGAAATACGGATACACATGGAGTGAGCTAGAAAATGATTCCAGTAAAGAGTCATCTTGAACAATGGCTAGCTGGCTCTTCCTTTTGAGACAGGCTAGAGGCATTAACCCTGGACAATTAAGCTGAAAAAAATCCTTTGGCCTGGTCATTGTCATCATTTTGCTTAACCCGTGATGGCCTGGTTCTGGTTGATCAATCCCGGCTCCCAGACACACAAGTCAAGAAGACAGAGGGAAGCACAAGTGTAGTCACTGAAGCTACTGTGAGCAAAAAGGCAATTATGCGTTTCAAATGTAAACTTGTTTTGCTGAGTTACTGGAAATAATTATATCCTTGGAAGTTACAGGGTATGGATATTTATCTTCATCACCAATAATAAATACCCATGGAACTTCCACCTTGTCCCTCTTTGACATTTCTAGGCAGCGTTGAGATGGCGCCACACACAGCAAGAACAAAAAGACACCAACTCTGTCTTCAGGAGTCTACATTTTAGCCCAAGAAACAGGACTCTTTCCAGAAAAAACAGTACAAGATATACATTATTAATATTTATATCAGTTTAGGACTTTGCATGGATAAATGAAATCCTTCATGAACAAAGTCAACCTGTTACATCTTGAAGTTACAAGTTTTCAGAGATACAAAACCAGTTTTAAAGAAACCTCCTTTTTGAAGTGCCGTAACAGAATTCCACAAGAGGTGTCATTCTGTATGCTTTGAGGATGATTTTGAGACAAAAACACATGATCAACTTTTACTGTTACATTTTCATTTACTGTTGAAACTTATTTGTGGAACCCTCACATTTCGCCAGGACTAGCGATATTTTTAAGAGGCAGTCTTTGGGCACTTGGTCACTGCAAAAGAAAAAAACATCCTTGAGCGCTTGGTCTTGGTACTTCACAATTTTCACTCAAATTTACAGCCATAGGCATCTCCTATTGGGAAAGTTGTCGGGGGTGGGAGGGGAGTAGATATTGGGCTTTATTTTCATTATATGGTGGGAACAGATTCAGTACAGCCCCTTAGGAAGTAAAATCAAAAATTCAATTATTCGGGAAGGTGGCCTTTAAGAAATTTGCTTCCCTTAACACACTTCTCTGTCCTGGTCACATGGTAAAGGTATATATTCAGCCCAAATTTGGTATAAAATCTGTGTAAATTACATACACTTTCAGCAGTTCTACAAACATCTTCTAAGAAGACTGACTATATAATAAAACTTCTGTCTTTCCAGAAAGTTGCTTTGGCTATCCTAAAAATACAATGGAAGAATCCAGATGGGCTTGTCAATTGCCTAGAGATCACCCCTCGTGCCACCAGAAAGACACTCATAGTGAACCCTCAATAGCTGGGACTGTATCTTTCCTCCCCGAGTTCTTGGCCCAGAATGGAAACCAAAACCAGAGGTCAATTAATGCTTGCTGAGGTGAACTGAATTCTTCGGTTTTATGCAGACCTTGCCCATATGCATACGCCTTGAATCAGGTCAGCTAGGTCTCCTGAGAAGTCAGGGGTCACATGTAATTCTGACTAAATGAAAAATACCAGAAACATTATAAAATTGGCCACAGGAAGTCCAGAGCTATGGAATCCTCTATTCTTGAAGAACCCCTCTGTCCTGACCTGTGTCCTTAGGGCCAACCACAGGCACAAATTTACTCTCTAGATACTAGTTAAACAATGTAGTAAACAGAATAACAAAGGTGTCCATATGCTAATACCCACGACCTATGAATATGTTACATCACCATATTAAGGTTGCTAATCAGCTTAAGATAGAGAGACTGCCTGGATTATCTTCCTCAAAAGTGGAAGAAGGAGACAGGAGAGGTCAGAATGAAGCAATGTGAGAAGGACTCAATGTACCATTGCTGACTTTGAAGACAGAGGAAGGGGCCACAAGCCAAGAAATGTAGGCAGCCTCCAGAATCTGGAGAGGGCAAAAAACAAAAACAAAACCAGATTCTTACCCAAATCCTCCAGAAGGAACTCAGCCCTACTGACACCTTGATTCTAGCCCAGTGACACGCCTATTGGACATTTAATCTACAGAACTATAAGGTAATAAAACTGTGCTATTATAAGCCACTAAGTGTGTGGCAATTTGTCCCAACAGCAACAGGAAACTAATGCAAGCAGCTTCTGTGACCAGGCACTGAGCCACCAGTAGGGATGCAAAGATGCCTAACATTCCAGGGATACATAGTCCAGTAGGAAGAGAAAAATGTGTACATGTAGTTTAAGCAACCTACTATGCACTAAAGCCCTGCACCAAGCCCAGAGGACACACTGAGCAGAAAATGCTCCCCTTTGCCTGGGGGAATCAAGGAAGGCTTCCTGTAAGAGGGGAGACATTTCAGTTTAAACTAGAAGACTGATAGGAAGGGTCTGTATGACTCTGGGTTTATATAGCCTCAGGGCCTTTCATTTAGCTCTCTTTTGGGACATGAGTACTGAAAGGGAACATTCGTTATTGTCCACACTGGTTCAGACCCTTGATCTTCAACGTGTGGTCCAGTGACCAGGAGCACTGGCATCACCGGGGAGGTTGTCAGAAATGCAGAATCTCAGATCTTGCCCAGCCCTACTAGGTCACAGTCTGCACTCTAACAAGACCCCAGGGGGATTCCTATGTGCATCGCAGTTAGAGAATCATTGCCCTAAATAACAATATTCTCATCCTCAGCACAAGGTGTGGCGAGAACAGAAACGGGGTTCCAGAAATCACTCACATACACAAACCTGATAGAATGCAGGTCCTGCAGAACCCACTGCTGTGTAACAATGCTCAGATGGTACCTTCGGCTCGCTGCTGTTTCTCAGCATTTACACAGACATTACATACACGATCAGGCTGCACATCTCCTGTGGGAGCATTAGGCAGGCTTGATTTCATAAAACTTGGTTGCATCATCCATTTTTTTTATTAGAAAATGTGACTTCACCTCTAGCATTCTAATGAAGCAAAATTTTTCTCTAGCTTGATGACTTCAATCCCATAATAATTGACACTAACAGCTAAATCATCAAGTCACTGAGATTCAATTTACTTCTTCTGCCGCGGGTAAAAACAGGTCAGGATGCCTCTGGCAAACGCAAACCATGATTTTCAGGACTGGGGGCCTGGGCAATCCATGGCTCCGTGACTTAGCTACCTGATCCCGCCAGCCTCTTCGCTGTGCTTGAGCTGCATCTCTTGTTAGCCCCGGATCCCACACACGCTCGTTGCTGCTTCATGTTCCGTGGGAACCCCGGTATGCTTTTCCCGCAGGGGTTGCAGTTTTGTTGTGTTTCTGCAGCACAGCCAGGGCCAGCTCTCTGGGGTGCATGCATTGCACTCGCCCAGCCCTGTGCTCAGAAGGGGTTGAGGTTTAATGCTCTGTAGCTGCAATCTTAAAACTTTTAATGATTTTATATTGGAGTTGATGTTTTGCAAGTGAAGGCATGTATTCAGGACTTGGAGTCTGGGCTCCCCGGTCCCACCCACCGATGAGGTTTCTCCGCCACCCACTCCCCTGTCCTGCCCTGCCCTGCGAACACTGGGCTTCACGGAGGGGCTGAATCAAGCACACGCCCCCTGCATGCCCAGGGCACCAGGAAGGAGGCACAGCAGGCATAGGGCTCATGAGGGCACCTGTGAGCGTCTGGCACTCATCCAGTGCCTACCCTGTGCCCAAGGAAGCGTGACATTGAATACCAAATAAAAAACCACGCCAGGCTGAAAGAGAGAGGGAGACCACTAGAGAGAGGAGAAAGCTTTTCTCCTGATTTAAAAAAAATGTGGTAAAATTCACACAACGTAAAATGACTTTCTTAGCCATGTGAAGTGTACTGTTCAGTAGTGTTAGTGACATTCACACTGTCACGCAAACTGTCTTCAAAACTGTTTCCGGCTTGCAAAACTAAAACTCTGTACCTATTACTCTCCATGTCCCCTCCCCTTAGCCCCTGGCAACCACCATTCTACTTCCTGTCTCTGTAACTTTGCCTACTCTAAGTACCTCATGTAAGCGAAATCACACTTTTTGTCTTTTTGTGAGTAGCTTATGTCACTTAGCATAATGTCCTTGAGTGTCAGCCTTTTTGTAGCACGTGTCGAAATTTCCTTCCTTTCTTAAGTTGAATACTATTCCCTTGCATGTATATAGCACATTTGGCTTATGCATTCATCTGTAGTTGGACATATGAGTTACTGCCACCGTTTGGCTGTTGTGAGTGAGGCCACCACGGGCATGGGTGTGCAGCCATCTCTCTGAGTCCCTGTTTTCAGTTCTTTTGCATATATTCTGAAGTGGGAGTGCCGGATCATAGGGACTCCTGCTTTTTGAACACACATTTTCATTTTGAACTGGGCTGTGTAAATCATGCAGTCAGCTCTGCTCACAACCAGCCAGTGTATTTACGAATCGTAGGTATCAGAGAACTGCTTCATGCCAGCCATCAAAACCAAAGACTTTGAATGCGTGACCTGATAGTGTCACCGTCACCTTGGAACAAATGAGAAAAGCAAGACAATGAGCAAAAAGGCTCACCTCCAAGTGTCCCCACTAGTCAGGAGCAATGTGTATTGACATTCATGGTTGCAGAACATTCTGGAACTGTTTTTTATTTATCAATGCATGCATAATTTCATTCTATGCATATGTATTGAACATCACCCAGGCAGTAAACAATGAAGACAAGGGTCTTACATGCAAGGCAGACAGTGATCTAATTGCACATTTGACGGTTCATTCTGAAAAATTCTATTATATAAAGGAGAAATGTTGGGCCCTGAGCCTAGGGGTGGGAAGCTGGCTGTGGATGGGTCACTGTTTCTGCTTTCAAGGGTCTGACAGGCTAGAACAGGAGTCTCTAAGGTGGTGCATGAGATGATTTTAGGTGGTACATAGTATCTTTTATTTTTAATAGGTACATATTAATTTCAATGTATGTTTAGGAATATATATTCAGTATGTCAAACCCTCAATCCCTAAATATTTTCTGGATGAGTCTCAGTTAAAAAAGGAAGTCACATAGAAAAAAATAAATATAAAGGAAATAATATATTTATATTAAAATAAGTAATGCAGAAACTACATGGAGGAGACAAAAAGAAAAAAAAAAAGAACCCTAGAGATCACAACTCAAATGACTGCATTTTGGAAACTCTCTGTGGGTTTTAAGGAAAAACACATTTTTTTTCATATAGGTCATTTAAAATTTCAAAAGAGTATGACAGGCCGGGCGTGGTGGCTCACGCCTATTATCCTAGCACTCTGGAAGGCCGAGGCGGGTGGATTGCTTGAGGTCAGGAGTTCGAAACCAGCCTGAGCAAGAGTGAGACCCTGTCTCTACTATAAACAGAAAGAAATTAATTGGCCAACTAATATATATGGAAAAAATTAGCCGGGCATGGTGGCGCATGCCTGTAGTCCCAGCTACTCGGGAGGCTGAGGCAGGAGGATTGCTTGAGTCCAGGAGTTTGAGGTTGCTGTGAGCTAAGCTGACGCCACGGCACTCACTCTAGCCCAGGCAACAAAGCAAGACTCTGTCTCAAAAAAAAAGAAAAAAAAAAGAGTATGACAAGGGCTAAGATATAGCTAAGTCCATGGGGCAAAGGGAGCAGCCATATATGCATCCTCCTAACTTGGTTTAGGAGATTCAAGAAAGGCTTTGAGAAAATTGCTTCATGCAGTGAGTTTTATTCAGTCACCCAGCCCAGGTGTGGCTGTGAACTCTCCAAGCATGAATAGCTATGGAAACCCTCTGGAGCAGGAGGGGACGTTTCCAGATGAGGAGGCTGGGAGGTCTCACAGTGGCCACAGGCCTCAGGGTGACAGCCTCTCCCTCGGCCTCTCACCTCAGGGTGACAGTCTCTGCCCCGTGTCCCTGCTCCTGTCCCGGCCTCTGCCTTCCCTTTCCAGCTCGCTGCACACTTCCCTTCTCAGCGTATTTCCGGGTAGACAAGTTGGAAAGTGGCTGCTCACATGCTTCAACTTATATCTCCCCAGTTCAAAAGACCAGCCCAATTGATGTTAACATTTCTTGCTTCCAAGTCCTGATTTCTGGGGAAGTGACTGTGGCTGGGTCCCTCACAGGTGACCTCAGAGGGGGTGCCCTGTTCACACAAGGACCACCGTCACCACGTGGATCAGGGAGGGGGTGGTTCCCAGAATCTGGCTGGGAGTGGGGTGGCCACCCAGGCTGACAGCCTGACAGCCTAACCTGGAAAAATCCTCATGCCAACAGCTTCCAGGCTCGTTTGTGTTCGACATTAATGTAGGAACTGCCAGGCCTAGGGAGTTTTCTCTTCTATCACCCTGAGGATAATGGTGGCATGAGAGAACTGAAATGACAAGGGACCTCAGCCCACCACCTGGCCTGTGACCCAGGGGTTCTCCTGGAGAAGAAGGGAAGCAGTACCAGGAACCTTCCAGGCGCCTAGGACTTGGGGCTGTTTTAACTCATAAGAGGGAAGCAGAGAGCAAACGCGGTTTGCCGGAGCCTGACATTTTTACCTTTATATCCCATAAAATCGTGGAATCTGGCCCTTCCTCTTTGAGAGGCTGTGTCATTCAACGGAACAATTGCTAAAACATCTATAGTTCTTACTTCATGCCAAGTACGCACTATGTTCTAAGTGTTTTACACAGATTAACTCGCAATAACTCTGTGATATATAGCTGCCTTTACCCCCATTCCTGAAAATCAGGAAATTAAGGCACAGAGAGGTCAAGGAACTCACCCAAGTTTACACAGCAAGGAAATGCAGAGCTGGGACTCAAACCCACACAGTCTGTCTCCAGCACCCATGCTCTTGACCCTGCCAGATAGACCAGGGTTAAATTCTTGCTTCGCCACTTATTTGTAATAAGGTCTCTTTAAACTACTGATTCAGTGGCCTTATGCAGTGGACTTCGTATTCACTGTTTCAATGAATAGGTATTATGCCTATTTAGCAGATAGGGAAACTCAAAACAGGTAAGTTGCCAACGGTCCCACAGTAAGTAGAGGTGCCAGGATTTGAACCATCTTTGTCAGATTCCAGAACCTACAGTCCTCAGCCACTATGCTATGCACAGATGAGGGGCAGATGGTATCCTGAAGAGAACTTTGGCTTTGGCAATGAACAAAGGTAGGTTCCTGGCTCTGCCTCTCTCTGCTGGCTAACAGAGTGAATGCTTCTCTTCAGTTCTCAAGCTAGAAAAGAGCAGGGAGGGATAACATTCCTATTTTTGCTGGTTTATTAAAAGGTTAAGTAGTAAGGCTGGGCACAGTGACTCATGCCTGTAACGCTAGCCCTCTGGGAGGCTGAGGCAGGTGGATCACTTGAGGTCAGGAGTTCAAGACTAGCCTGAGCAAGAATGAGGACCTCCCACCCCCATCCCTACTGAAAAAAGAGAGAGAGAGAGAAGATTAGCCGGGTGCAGTGGCGCGTACCTGTAGTCCCAGCGACTTGGGAGGCTGAGGCAGGAGGATTGCTTGAGCCCGGGAGTTTGAAGTTACAGTGAGCTATGATTGGGCACTCTAGCCCAGGTGACAGAGGGAAAAAAAAAAGTCTAAGTAATAATATCCGTAAAGTGCCTTTCTCTCTGAAGGCACTGAGCCAGTGGTGGCGGTTAAGATTGTTCTCCATGGCGCTTACCAGAGTCCAGCTGCCAGCAGTGATGACAATGGCTGCACCTTGCATCGAGGGTCTCCCAGCAAGAGCGGCGCCTGCTGGCCATGGCGAGCCTGCACTTCTCGGTCACCTGTACTTTGCAGGCTTTCCAGCAGGGTCCGTCTTTAGCCTGAAGGTCCCACATGACACTTCCCAGACGTGGCAGCAACTGAACACGCAAGTCAGCTGATGGATCTGAACGACTTGGCAGTGGCACGTCAATTCAGCGAAACAACGGTTATTGATTTCTGGGGGTTTTCCTCCCCACTGGTTGTTTAATTGAATTGAGGGGTGTCCTGTGGAATTGATCACCTCAGCTAGTTCTTTTAGTGTGATAGAGACAAAATGAAATGAGAATGAATGAATGAATCTGCTCGTTAAAGAGAATGTTCTGGCAAATAATTTTTCCAATGACAGTGGTTTTCCTTGTCCATTTCTTCTGCACAGGGAACTGGAATGTATTTAGGGGGACTGTCACTGCATGTCACCATGCTGATAAGCTGGCGCTCTTTCAATTGTCTTACAGTTCTCAGGCGGCGATTAGATGCCAAAACGAATCCACCAGTCTCCCTCTCCACACTGAGACTTCTGCCAGGTCTGAGTCATTGAAACCACTGTTTCCTATGTCCCCACCACTGCCACCAGTCACGCACATGAAAGCTGATTTTCAGCATTAAATGAAAATGCAGACTCTGCAGCAAGCCGACAGCATGCCAACTCTTAGGGGTGATGATTTGCACACCTATGATTTATATTTTCTTCCCTGGAGGTGGCTTTTTGTGGATTTCAGATAGCACCACACTTGTTTTCACTGACGGTGATTAAAAAAACAGATGTCGGGATGAGGCCTCGGGGATGGGAGCGGGTAGAACGACAAGAAAGGAAAGAGGCCAATGGAGTGAATTCTGAAACCCTTCTTTGAATCTCCGAGCTCTTACACTCCCCCCAGGTACAGGAGAGAGGGACTTGCTAACCCCCTTTTAGGAAATTATAGATTGTAGGAAACATATAGATCATAGTTGAATTTTTATTGACTTTTCCCCCAAAACCAATCTCCCTCTCTGAGTCTTTGCTGCTGTCACTGTTACCCCACTGCTGTGCTGAGATCCCAGGGTTGTTGGAATTGGCGGTGCAAATGAAATTCTCCCATACAATGAAAGAGACGTGGATCCTAAGGACATGAAGTCTCACTCACCATAAAGCCCCATAGGTCAGTTGACTTGGAATATGCAATGTGTGTTTTGCATTTTTATGCATTTTATATAGCACAAAATGTCTCATTCCTAGCAACTCATATGTAATACAATGTGACATTAAGGGTCACACAGTGAGGGTTGACGCAATGCCAATGTTTAAAAATTTGATTTGCTGCTCCATCTTGACATACTTCATGGTGTGTAAGATAAGGCAGGAAAAAAGCGTCCCTCATTGAAAACTAATGAGGAATTGTGAATTTTATTATGAGGCACTACAAAGTAGACAATATCTCAATGGTATTAGAACAGCATCCCTCAAAGTGACAAGCATAAAATTAGTGGAAACACCCATAAATGATTAAAAACTCTTAGCAAACTAGAAATGGACAGGAAATTCCTTAACCTGATTTTTTAAAAGTATCTATTAAAATCCCACAGCAAGTGCCATTCCTAATGGCAATCACTAAAAGCATTCTCTCTGAAATAGGAAACAGGGCAGATACCTGTGGCCAGCACTTCTAGTCAACATTGTATTGGTGATCATGCCAGCATAGCAAGAAAGAGAAAGAAAACAAGGATTGGAAACAATAAAAATGAAAATGCCATTTGTATACTGTTCATAAAGAAAACTTAAGAGATATCTATCAGCAGAATTAATAAGAAAGTTCTACGCTGCTGTTCAATATAAAAATCAATATACACATATCAGCTGGCTTCCTATGTTCAATTCATTTAGCCAGCAGGTATTTATTTAGCATTTACTATGTGCCACTGTTCTAGGTGTTTGGGGTACATCAATGAACAGGTAGGCAAAGAGCGTAGCCTTCTTGATCTTAATAACCAGAATCATTTTTAAAATGTCACTGAAATGAGTGGGAACAGGGAGACTAGATAGTCAACAGGCGGGAGCCTCAGCAGCATTAGGGTTCTGGTTCTGCGTGGTTTGCTACATGACATTATTTATCAAAACGTGTTCCTCCTCCTGGACCATCCAGGCCTGAGTGAAGTAGAAAGAAACCAGACCAGCATACCAAGAGCCAAATTTTAGCTTTGTTTGGCAACACAATGTTGTTTAGAAAAAACCATACCCCCCATATTTAATATTGATTAATATAAACTATTAAGCAATCCATATTCCCTGATTGTCCCAATGTAAATTCTTTATAGCTGACTTACAAAAATCCAGGATCCAATGAGTGCTCACACATTCACTTGTTTGTTACATTGCCTTAGGTCTCCTTTAATCTAGAACAATCTTCCTGCTTTTTTAGATTTTTGTGACATTGACATATTTCTAAAAGTCCAGGCAATAGTCTCTCAGAACATTCCACAATCTGGATTTGTCTCGTTGTTTACTCGTTATTAGACGCAGGTTTAACGTTATTGACAAGTATTAATAGCACATGGTCGATGTTGTGTGCTTCTCACAGGATCACATAGGAGGTCCATAATGTTATAAGGGTGTCACTGGTGATGTCAAGTTTGGTCACATGGGTCAGGAGGTAGTCACCAGAAACCTACACTATGAAGGTCTCTTTCTCTTTATAATTTACATGTAATCTATAAAGTGATACTTTGATATATGATTCTGCCATTCCCTGACCTCTTTTCACCAATGGTTTGAAGCATCCATTAATGATCTTTGCCTGTGTCGATCATTGCGTGGAAATTTTGGATATTGTTTTTAAAAGTTTGAATATTAATGTTTTTAAAGATGAGCTGCTCTCTGCTTGGCTAGAGGTGTTTCATTCCCCATTATCTCATGCATGGCCCAATTCACACAACGATGTCGGAGTAGAAGCCTTCATCCAGTGGATAAGAGCCAGTTAGAGGCTTGCTAATGCCAAAAGCAGAGGAATTATTGTAAAAAATACATTTGTGAATTAAATATTTTATCTTGAAATATTCATTTGCCAGATTTTTTAACCAGGGCCAAGAACTTTTCTTTGACATCTTTCTTGTATAGTAATAACCACATGCAACATTTACAATTTCTAGTTTATCTGTAGTGGATCAATAATTTAAGGATACTTGTGAAGCAACAGTCTTGTAAGTCTTCAGAATGTTTTTTGTTTTATTATTTTTTCCAATTGCCTAACCCATGTATACTTAAAAGCAGTTTTTCTCATCAAGCATTTCCTATTTAGTTTTCAAAGAAATCACTTTCTGTCTTTTTGCACACATAGGTCACTGATTCATGTAATATTTCACTCAGTCATAATTTTATTAGTAAATGTAACTATCACTAATAGGCTTGGGTCCAAACACAACTAAATCCTACTAAGTATGTCACTTAAGTGATAGAAATGCCTGGCTATGCAGGCCTCAGCTATTGCTTGTGTTGAGCACGTCTTTTCATGCTGATGTTTTGGCATAGGGGACCTTACCAATCCTGGGGAAGCTGCCCCCCAGGGCCAGTCAATTCCCAGAGGTGGTACTCTGAGTGCCCTTCCATACACAAACTAACCAATCCAGAGCCCATTCCCCGAGGTGCCAGACAATTCAGGACGGCCCTCACACCCAGAGCCTGCTGAAATTATCCAAACTAGCCAAACCTGAGCCTGGTTACCCTGTCTCCTCCCTTCCTGTCCATGGAAACCACAATAGAGACTCTTGCATGTTTTTTTTTTTTTTTTTTTTCCTGCTCCTTCTGCCTCCTGACCAAGCCAGGGCTTCTCCATGTGGCCCTGCATGGCATGGAGTGGCATGTGTTCTGCTCCTGAGAACTATGAGTAATAAACTATCTACGCAGTGGCATTGTCTCCTGATCTTCTGGCCTCACCATACCAGAATAATAATACAACCTACATTTTAAAACTTCTGATGCCACCTGTTCACAGATCACACTTTAAATCACACAGTTCCAGCTACTTATCCTCTCTTGAGCATGTCCAAAGTGGTGTAACTCTCATCTTTTGAGCCTTTAATTACAGCTATTGCATTTCTTATTTCTATAATTTCCATTTGAGTAAATTCCAGTTCTCTGATGACATTCTCCATCTTGTCATATAATTTTTTGGACATATCAGTCACTTAATATGAAATCCGTGTCTGATAACCCCAATATCAGAGAAATCTATGAGTCTTTCTAGGTTATCTATTTTTTCCCTAGGTCTTGCTTATTAGTATCCCTGGTAATTTTTGTTGGATGATGGATATCATATTTGAAAAATTACAGAGGCTCTGGATGATATCTCCCTCAAAAGATGGTTCACCCTGTCTTCGGAAAGCTGGCAGAAATAGAGATTGCCTAAGTCAACCAGGCTGTGATTAGTGGAGGCTAGATGTGACCTTTGGATATCTTGATCCACTCCTGGTTTACATCTTCTCCTGAAGTATAGCCCTGTGGGCGTACCAGCTTAAACCTCGGAGTGTCTCTCAGGACCTCTTCTCTGTGGTAGATCCCGAATTCTAATTTTTTCCCTGACACCATGTGTCTCCCAAAAGCTCTGCTCCACTCAGTTTCTTTATACTTGGCTTCGTAGCCCTGCTCCTGGCACAGCTTAAGTAACTTACATATTGAAGAAAAAAGTGACACGGAGTCAGGGTTACTCTTTGACACTTCCTTTCTCTCTGAATCCGTGACCCCTCAAAGCCCACAAGGTTGACAAAAGCTCTTCTGGCTTCACCACCTCTTTCCCCTCATCAAGGATCGGCAAGTCTCCCCCGAGGTAAGCAGCCTGCAGAAAGTTGGCCTCACCTCAGAGAACTTTCCTATTCTCTGAGGTCCTACCCCTCAAGCACTGGCAGGCTCCATTGTTCACTTATGCCTTCAAACGTTTTGTTTTACATCTCACCCAGCTTTTCTAGCTTCTCTCGGTGGAAGCATTGGTCTTTTGCAAGATAGTCCATCATAGTCAGAAGCTGAGGTCCTCCTGGGGACACTCAGAAGGATGGCTCCTGAGCGATGAGAGTAAAACTAAGATGAAACATCACAAATTTTTAGTGAAACGGAGTGATAAAGACAAGAGAAGGAGGGAATTCAGAATAACAACAAGAAAATGGCTGGAGAGGTGAATGATGGGATATAGGATGTCTATGAAAGGGGTGAGGGCAGAGGAGGGTTGAAAGAAAAACACATTCCACACGGTTAGGAGCCAATAATGACTGTGGCCTTTAACTTGTCCCATGTAATATGCTCATCCTCCAAATTGCTCAATGGACCAGATTCAAAACTTCAAAATTGAAGCCTGTCTATGAATATGAAGGGTAGCTAGAAAGTGTCTGAGACACATGACCACGGCTCATCTCGCCACTGGACTGTGGCCTCCACCGAGGGAGAGCCCCTGCCTGGCTCGCCCAGCCCCTAGCACAGTGCTTTGCCAAACAGGCACGTTAAAAGTCTATTGAATGACTAAACTAATGCTCCATTGAAAACCCGAATAACAACTCGTGAAAACCATGAAATTATTTAGATTCTAGATATATTTTGAAAGTGGAGCCAGTAGAGCAAAATTTCCTGCTGTGGGGATGTGAGGGAAAGAGACGGATCGAGGATGACGTTAGCCCGAGCAATCGGAAGAATGGATTGTACGTCAACTGAGATGAAGAAAGTTGTGGGTGTTGCGGGTTTGAAGAGGGGCCAGGTGAGAGTCTGGTTTCATATATGCGTGCTTGCAGAGATCCATTAAGGATCCAAGTTGAGATGTCAATAGGCAGTTAGAAGAGTCCATAGCCTTCAGCATAGGCGGTGGTAAAGCCTTAAAACTGGATGAGATTACTCCAGGGTGTGTTGGCTATCTTCCCTGTCCCTATTTCCACTTCCCATCCATCTCCATCCTGTTTTCTACCCCAGGAGACTGGCCCATTTGGACTTTGTCAGTGAGATTTCTGACTTCTATTTGGATTCAGCCAATGGGAGCATCAGCAAGAGATCAAAGAGTGCAAGGAAAGGATGTGAGGCTATCAACTTCCCCAGATCCCTCCCTGCTAAGCTGCTTTGTGGCAACTCTGTCCCTACATGAAAAGCTACAGCCCCCACCAGTCAGACCACACATCTTGCTACCCTTCCTGGGTTCCAGTAACCGCTCCTGCTCCCAGCCCTGTAGGCTCTCCGCTGTTTCCAACTCCAGGATACTACAGTAGCTATTGGTGATGTTTCTACACCGTGCTCACGCCTTTATAAAAAGTCTCATTACTAAACTCTCCTCAAATTAATCCGATATTTCCTGTCAGGGCCCTCACTGAGGCAGGGAGAAGATACAGATATAAACCCAAGGACTGGGACCTGGGTGGTCAACCTAAGAGGCTGAGAAGAGCAGGAGTGGGCAACGGAGGCTGCCAGGGAGGTAGGAGGGAACTCCAGGCAGTGTGCGCAGCGTGGAGACCAGGTGAAGAAAGCATTTTAGGAGGGGGCCACCAACAGCGTCCATGGTATGGCCAGGTCATGTGAGACCTGACGGAGAATGTGCCATAAGTTTAGCAACATGGAAGTCATGGGTCACCTTGACAAGTGCAACTTTGGTGCAATGCTGATGGAACACTTCTGTGCACAGGGGTTACAGATAGAAAACAAGGGGAGATTCTGCTGATCTCTTCCCGAAGGCAGTAAGGAATCGTAGTTTTTGGAAAATGAGATCTAAAACAATATTTAAGCCATATTTTTAATCAGTACAGCACTATGCAAATGTAGAGATCCCAAATAACAGTGACAGCCACCACTAAACAAGCACCAAGAGCCGGGCTCAGGGCCAGGTGCTTTGCATATATTGTCTTATTTAATCTTCATAACAATCCCATGAGACAGAATTATTATTCCCATTCCATTGATTCATTTGGCAGATATTTATTGAATACCTACTATGGGTTAAGTACTGTTCTAACTTATGTAACAGGAAATCCATCCGTTATCAAAAGAGAAAAATGTGTCTGCTTTCATGGAACATAGCGTTCAAAGGAGGGAGGGCAACACAGAGAAGTTACTAAATTTTTCCCAAGTCCAGAAAAATAGGAAGTAGAGGAGCTGGAATTTGGTTAAAATATTTTTTTCTAGCACATTGTTTTTTACTTTGAAGTAGCATACAAACAAATTTACAATATTAAAGGTTGTATAAGAAAAAAAGTCAGGCATGACTTTAAACTTTCTACAGGATAAGAGCAATTGCCACAGCAAGTCTCAATCCATATTCAAATATGAGACGTCCAATGGCCCAATATTTGTCAAGCACTAAGGTAAGAAGCTCAAATATCAAGTAATTCTGTCCAGGAAAGCCACCAGCAGTTTACTACATTTGAACTCCAACTGAAGCACAAACGCACACACAGGCTTTCGTATTCCTCTAAATGCAAGGGGAGTGGAGAGGGACTTAGGCATTGTGTGGCTTTAGGCAAGTCAGAGAAAGGGGTGGATTTCTAGAAGAAAGTACCCAAAGCACTTTCTAATGCTGAAAAGCTTGTGTCATGGCAATAGTTACAAAGCCTATGACTCCAGAGTTCCCCAAATCCTTCCCTGAAACAGAGCCAGGGCAAGTAGTCGCTAAAGACCTAGACTGCTCTTCCAGCATTGGCATGGGGCGGGGAAGGGGGTGCTGGGTGCTTGAGAGGGAGAAATGGGCTTGCTCATGGGGACTGCAAGTCTCTTTGTGACCCAAAATGACATGAAAGTGCCAAATGGTCTTTAAATTCCATTTTCATGGTTAGAAAAGTCTCAGTGCTCCATTTATTTATTTTTAATCCCCTGGGGGATGTCTCCTTTCCACAGGCATGAATGTTTGATGGGGCCTCAGCCAATCAACTCCAGGGGTTTCCGATTCCAGCCAGGTCTGGTGGAAGATAACACACGTTTCTAACACAACTGCCAGGCTTTGGTTGTACTGCACATCCTACTGCCTTATGGCTTTTACCTTCAATCTCTGTGAGCTCTGTACGCTCAAAGAAGCTTTCAAAATCTCTTATCTTAAGCTCTCCAGCTGCTACCTCTCAGTGTGTGTGTCTGGCCAGAAGATGAAATTCCCAGGAGCAAATTTGAACTCTAAGCCTTCAGGTAGATATACAGCATGGCCTGGTAGAACCTCCAGGGTTTCCTACGTTCTAGAAAGGGAGAGAAAAAAGGGACCCTCCACTGTCGATCACCTACTAAGTACTAGATGCTCCAACAGACACCTTATGAGCATTCCTCCCCACTTATCATCTCTGTTTCATGGATAAGAAAATGTGCCTGAGTGAGCACATGAACTACAAAACCACTGCACCTTCCACATTCCCAACTGCCCTGGAGAGCCCAAAACCACACGCTGTTACTCCAGACTGCAGCTCCCTCCACACACAATCATACAAACACACACACACACAAACGCTCGCACACTCTTAACTACAAGTCTTTAACCCATCTTTGCCACCTATGCTGGATTGCAAGAGTAGAACCTTCCAATCCAGTGTGTACCTCTATACACATCGTACTCATGCGTCACAAGTCCCTGATACAAAATGGCATAGTATTTGCATATAAGCCGCATGCCCCAAACTCTCTGGAACTAGACTGAGTGACCCAAGCCTCCATGACACGGGCCTATAATCCCATTGTTCATCCTACTTGAAGGAGAGGTCTCAGAGTCTTTTTCCCAATTCGGCCACTCCGGTGACAAAGTAGCATCTAAAAAGTACACTGAATTAAGGGCTCCAGCCTCACAATGATACCCACCACGTGTCCAGATCTCTTTTCTGCTCTTGCCCTAAACTTTGACTACAGTTCGCCCCTTTGCACTCTCGAAATTCTAGAACTCCCACAAAATGACACTCACTTGACTTATTAATGTCCAAGTGACAAGCCGGGTATCAATGATCTCATCTGGTCCCTGCTTGCCCTCTTGCTGAATGGCAAGTAATGAAAGGGTAGCCACAGGGTTCAGAGCTCTGTTGGTGCTCACTGAGAAGAGGCAATACATTTAGAAAAATGTCTTCCTCCTACAACGTTGTCTCTGCTCTCCGGGGTCTATTTTGCCTTCTCTTTGACCTGAGTCAACTTCCACTTCTAATCACGTCTCCATGATATAATCAGAATGCCCATGAGTGATACCTAAGTAGAAATGGGGACCTCTGGGGGAGAAGTCAGGCTTCCTACACAGCAGTTTACCGATGGGGTGCCCACACCTGGTCAAGCAGCACTCAACCCATAGACCAACCCAAGATCCACGCTACAGGCTCGTTGGGTCCTGATGGACCCCATCAGGAATACAGGACACCAACACCCTGAAACCACACAGCCACATGTTGTTTTCAAAGGTGAGTTGCCTTCTCCATCACTCCTCTAACTGTTCCCCTCACATGACATGAAATTCAGCTCCTAGATTGACTTCCCACGCCTTAAATGATGCCAGGCTTTCAAAATTCCTTGCAATCCTTTGCCTCCACCAGGCCAGCCATCTGTCTTGGCTGATAAACCCTGCAGTAGCAAGGGATAAAGCAAGCTGGATGCATTTCATTTCCAAAGACAAATGCTACGTTGTTTTTCTCTCCTATAAATTTTCTGGGAAAAATAAAGGTGACATGAAGTTCCAGGTCCATTTGGAAGACCAGGGAAACTCTCCTCACCAAGTATACACTTCTCGTCACACGCAGGAATGTCCTTAGGGAGATGCTGTAACTTGGTGGGGAAAGGATGGGTCTTGGAGTCCACAGACCTGTAGTTGAATTCAAATTCTCCAGATTACTAGCTCTGTGACCTTGGGCAAATTATTAATCATTCCTGAGCCTTTGTTTCACTGTCTTTAAAATGTGGATGATGGTGATACTATAATACTTTGCCAAATTAGTGACAATGCACGTATGATATCTGGTACCTCATATTAATTCAATAGATGGAGGCTGGTGTACATTCTGCCAGGACACAGAAGTGATTAAGAACTTGAGCTTTCATTCCAGGCAGACCTGGCTTAGTATTCACATCAGTACCATGATTTTGGAGATTCTGTTTAACCTCCTGAGTTTGTTTCTGTGTCTATAAAGTATCAGTGAAAACTAATGTATTTCTTGTTAGGAGGATTAGAGGTGATTTTTGTAAGCACTTAGCACACTGTACATGCTTAATACATGGTAGCTGTTATCATCCCTGATGTTGCCATTACATTTGTCCCTTGGTATCTCTGAGGGGATTGGTTCCAGGACCCCCTCAGATACCAAAATCCACAGATGCACAAGTCCCTGATATAAAATGGCATAATTATTTGCACATGACTTATGCACATCCTTTGTATGCTTTAAATCATCTCTAGGTTATTTATCATGTCTAATACAATGTAAATGCTATGTAAATAGTTGTTATACTGCATTGTTTTTATTTGTATTGGGTTTTTGTTGTATTATTTTTATTGTGTTTAAAAAAATATTTTTGATCTGTGATTGGTTGAATTTGCACATGCAGCCCCTGTGGACAGGGAGGGTTGAATGTGTTATTATTGGGCACCTGCCTGACACTGGGTCGGACTGCTCCGTCTCTTGCAGAACTGCCTACCAAGTCAGCGTAAGAAGCAACTCCATGCCTTGAAGCCCACACTTCCATTTTGCCTACCTTGCAGCTAAATCCTGAGTATGAGGACTGGAGAGAGTTTTCACTTCCTGATTTTTTAATTCATTAAGGACCTTTGTGGTCTCCCTGAAAAATGTCTCAGTTCCATACTCAGCCTTCAGAGTGACTAGGAAGGCTGTGGTCATGATGAAGACGTCCTCTGCACAGGGGGAAGAGTAGCCCAGGGAACTATGAGGTTATCAAGGCATATGGGGCTGAAAGGTTATCAAGGCGTTCAGGGCTGAAAGCCCAGAATAACTCTGTGTCATGTGTTTAAGGGAACTGGTAAATACCATTATTGTCACTCAGGCAATGGGATTTCTGCCACACAGTTCTGCCTCTATAAATGTCTATTTATGTTCTTCATTTTCAGCCCCAAGTAATATTCAGATTGTTGTGTAAAGCCCTAAATTCTCTTCCAAAAGAAGATTGTGCCAAACGCATCTAACTGAGTCCTTGCCACCAAACAGCTCATTCTCTGGCCCAGAGATAGTCCTTGAGTCAATTCCTCTGGAAATCTTACCAAAAGTAGAAGAGTTGACTGGATTTGAATACTCAAGAGCTAAGGGTAAGAGGATGGGAGGGGAAGAGTCACCCATAAAAACACACCTACAAACTGGCTTCAACTCACTTGAAATACAGGAGATTCTGAAAAGCACCTTTTCATGCAAAAGAGATTGAGCAGGACAATATTCAGTTAAATTCCTTGAATGCTCATGACAAAGGCCAACACTACGTCCAGCAGAAGTGAGTTCAAATAGGGAGAGACTGCACTGAAAGGCTTGAAAATTAAACCATTGCATGCAAAGCATGTGCCTTGTATGGAGTCAGAATCTTATGACCGCACCATCTTTGTCCATTAGCTCATAAAATTTCAAATGGTATTTCTAATCATGTCCCAAGAACTTTAAGTGCTGGGGTTTCCACAACAGTGACCACTCACATAAGAGAGGGACACAAATGAAAACAAACAAGCAGATGGCTCCCTCGGCAGTGCTACCTTTACAGGACGACAAGGATGGGAACCTCCCTAATAGGTACCCAGGGTTCAGGGACCAATGTCCCAGGGGTCATTGTGGATCACAACATCAGTCTTTATGCACATATATCTGTCATGCACAACGATGAGACCAGGGCAAATCCTTCTTAGCACTGACACCCCTGGCAACCTAGTTAATGACCAGCACTTCATTAGGCTGTTGTGATTTCATAGTGAGTGGCAGTGCCTGTTTCACTCTCCAAGCTCCCAAATGAATATCCACTAAAAGGTATTTAAAAGGCCGATGCTAGTAACATTTGTTGTTGGCTTTTAATTTCATAGGATATACTGAGTTTATCCATCTATCTATCTTGTGTGTACATATAATATAGATACCATCTTTTAAATTATTTTGTTTGAATCATTTTTGCTTGCTTTAATTGTCAGAAACAACTGCCAGCAATCTCTAACTCCAGCATCCCATCCTCAGCCCTCCCCACGCTACTCCCACCAGCAAAATAAGTCTGCTCTGGGACCAGTTTCCAGCGTTCTCAACTCCGCTTCACGGCAAAAAATAAACATGATCAAATAACTGTGTGATGGCGGTTACTGAAGATTCTTATAACAACAAACTAACAGAAGAGTTCTGAGGAACAAACGATCACTCCACATATGTGCATTTGAAAACATGCTTGAAAATTGATCATATCATAGGCCACAAAGAAAAATCACACTAAATTTCTCAGCAAGCTCCAGTGGCATTGGGACCGAGTTTCCCATGGGGGTGGCCAACGAGCTAAGCACCTTCATGTTAGATTTTCCTCGTGCATTTTGCCAGCTCCACACTCCTACACCCTGGATACCACCCCAAATAAACCATCTGCCCACAGGTCCTTGTTTCAGGCTTTGTTTTCCTAGGAAACAAAATCTAGGATATGTTCTTTCTTTTGCACTTATTGTCTACATCCTGCTCAATTTGGACTCTATGCCCAGTAGTGAGTCTTCGTTGCATAGATTTGTCCTGCAAGGGGACTGTAGTTTGTTAGTTTTGACAGTTTATAGGATCCAATCCACCCTAACCCTCACCCAGAAACTGGAGGTTGCAAGTGCTCCAAGTTCTTCAGCTCTCAGACTAGCCAGCTGCACTATCCTATGAAAATTCATTTGCAGTTTTGAGGCTTTAGCTCTAGATCTGTCAGAAACCCCTCTGCTTTTCCTTCATTTCCACCTATGTAGTTGCTGATAGTAAGCAGATTTGGTTGCTGTATATAATTCACTTGTATGTGGGTGTTCATGTGACTATCTTCTCACCCACTTGTATGTGGGGGGGTTCGTGGGAATACTTTCTCACGGGGCTTTTACTGTAGATTTCTCTATGCATTTCGTTCTGCTCTCCTACTGGCATTCCATTCCATTCCACAGCAACACAGGGTGGGAATGATATATTTACTCAATGGTCTGCAAAATTGGTGTTTGAGGAAAATAGTAGTCATCTTTTTATAATATATACTAAAATAAGTTGCAAATGAATTGAGATAAATGTTGAAATATAAACACAGTAAGAAGAAACAGTAGGTAAACATGTATCTTATTTGTGAAGAGGAAAATTTTTTTTCTAAGCTTAAAATCCTAAAACACAAAGAAAAAGCTGATAGATTCATTTATATAAAAATTTCAAAATCTTGGTATAAAAGAATGAAAAACAAGTTAAACATTAAACTGTGCAAGAAAAATACTGGCAGTTAACATGGAAGGCAAAGGATTAATATTTTAATATATAAATACTATGAAATAAATCAGTATAGATGATACAAAAATCTAGATAGAATGATAAGTGTAAGGCATGAACATATAATTTGTAGTAAAAGAAATACAAACGACTAATAATGCATGAGCAATTTCAAACTCTCTAGCAAGCAAAAAAAGTGCAAATTAAAATAATAGTATAATATCTTTTCTCCTCAAATTGCCAATATTTAAAAATCAGGTAATGCCTTTTCCTAGCAAGGATACTGGAGAACTGGCATTTTTAAGAACTGCCATTGAGACTTAAATTGGTACAATATTTCTGAAAAGCAATTTGGCAATATGTATTAAAAGGTTAAAGATATGCCCTTTGACTAAACAGTTCCACTTTTATGAATCTATCTTAAGTAAACAATCAGAAAAACAGACATTTGTGACATGAATGTTCATATTAATGTCATTTATAATAACAAAACATTGAAATTATCTAAATATCCAAAACAGAATATTTCAGAGTCACTAAAATGTATTATTTGAAGAATAAGTACATATATATCATATTAAAAATATATTATTAAAAGATTCAAAAGTAATATAGTTTTATTTTAATTTGGGTTGTGTGCTTATATGTGGTTTTGTTTTCTTCCTTACACTTTTTTTTCTGTTTTTAAAGTTTCCTAATATGAGAAAATGTTGCTTTAATCACAATAAATTAAATTAAATGATTAGAATGTTGCTTGGTAAAATACCAAATCAGAGCAAAAGGAGGCAGTCTATAAAGGTATGTCATATTTGCCAATTGTTGACAACTTCAATGCATCATCCTTCTCTATTACAGAGAGGAACCTGTCCACACACTAGATTTGTCTATTCATCATGGCAACCCCTACCTGGGAAACATACTAGAAAATATTTACCCTCCAATTCACTTTTTTCTAAATTCTTTGAGGACTGTAGCTTTTCTCTTAGCTCTTGTTAAGTCACCCTTCTTTATTAAAACCTATTTTCAAATCTCATTCAGTCAACCTAGTTGGATCCTAAGATATCTTTGACTCCTCTTTCTGTATCTTGTTCCCACTCCTTGACAAGTAGGATGTTTGGATGCTGACATAGACATAATAGCCAGAAAACCAAAATGAGCCCCAAACAGGGTCATCACTTATGGTGGGGTTACCAGGGAGTGGTCCAAGATACAGTGAATCCAAGAGCTGGGTAGACTTCTGAAGGAAGACTCATGTGAAAGGACTAGACTAGTCAGTCTCCTAGCATCATATGTTCTAAAATGCAGATGCCTGCATCTCCCCACAAGAGATATTAAAAATGTTCCCATCAAATTCACCAGTGACCTCCTTACCAGTAAATCCAATGGGCACTTTTTAATCTCATCTTGACTGAACTCTCAGAAGAATTTGACCCTTGCCAAGAAAAACTCTCTCCACTGGGCTTCTATGGCACTATTGTCTCCTGCTCTCCCCTTCCTCTCTGGCCAAGTCTTTGCCAGCTCCTGCTACATGACTCATCCTTTAAATGTTGATGTTTCTTGAAGCTCACTTCTCTTCTTTTCTTGTTCCACAAACTCTCTCTAAATGATACCATATCTTAATTTACTACATGCACGCCAAAGACTTCTACAAATATACTCATATCTTCAGTTTTAATACTCTCCTCTGAGCTCAG
Organism: Mirza zaza; assembly: GCA_008750895.1. Taxonomy (NCBI): domain Eukaryota; kingdom Metazoa; phylum Chordata; class Mammalia; order Primates; family Cheirogaleidae; genus Mirza; species Mirza zaza. Next base: position 47,203 of record VSMD01025352.1, on the reverse strand, counting down.
AAACACATTAGGTGATTAGTAAATGCTTATTGAATTAATGAAAAAATAAATTACAAACATTTCCAAAATATATATTAATAATTACTTTCACTTGGATAGCATTTTAGATAAGTATATTCTTGGTGATATGAAATCATCTTTATCTCATGATCAATATCTCCAACCTGTTTTTTAATGTATTCAGTAAATCCTACACAGTTTGAAAAGGGTTCTCTCAGATGATCTGTCTTCATTTTGACTTGTGAATTAGTCATTTCACATATTGTTGTTTATCTCACAATATCTGGTATAGTAATTTACACATAGAAAGAGTTCAATGAAGATTTATTTATTGTGCTTTTGATTTTGTTTATACCTTAATTTCCCTAGAAGAGGTAAAAATGAAATTGAGGTATTTCTATTCCATATAATCTGATATAATTTTGTATGGATTGATCCCACATAACAATATCTCTAAATTTTTACTTTTTTGCTTTGGACTATTCAACTTTGGGCTATATTCTTTGTAGAAACTAAAAATATCACAAGTGATTTTTGTAGAAAAAGAGTATATAGCTTTGACAAGCCAAGTAACTGAAATTAAGCAATTAGAGACTGTCATAATTGCACAGAAATTATATAGAAAATAAACCAATCATGAATATTTACATAACCAATGTTTTTAATGAATATTTAACTATAAAAGTGTTTGTTTTATGATGTATTTTACTCTGCTCCTTATCTTAACTCATCTCATTTCTTCCAGTAATAATACTGCCTTCATACCTTTTATAGAATAATTCCGAAAAGAGATATCCTTTCTTTTAATAATTTTGACCTATAAAGATATTCCCAAAACTACCTCCAATATATAATCACTCCTATTTTAGAATATCTTTTTTACTCACAATCAGGAGAAGAATTCCAAAATAATATTTATAAAATAGATTGAGTAATACAATAAAAGTGAACTCAAACTATTTCAGAATTCTACTTTCTTTACTCTCAGTGCAGATGTTTGGACTGGGGTGATATAGAGGAGTCTATGTATAGATCCTTCCTTCCCTTTTTTCTAGAATAGGGACTGCCCTAGATTAGTGGGGTCAAATTTGCACAAAAAGTTATTCAGATGTGAGAGAGAACATAGCCTCTCTTTATTATATAATTGGTTTATCTACCTCTTGAGCTCCTACTCAATGGGGAAATACGGGGGAAGATGAGATGGGTGAGTGACTCAGGGACTTAAACTTAAATCAGTTAAAGTAATATGCTTTTATCTATTTTAAATAAGTCTCTGTCAATATTTTTTTCCTTTAAGGTAAACCAGTTTCTTCCCACTTGTCTTCTCAAAATAACGTCTCGGTGAAGTTTGCTTTTACCTAGTAGGGCCAACAGTACCCCTTCACCTCAGAAATGAGGCAACAGAAGTCAGAAAGAAAGAAAAATTTTAAAAAATCATTTCAAAAATGAAGACTGAACTAGGAGAAATACAAAGCAACATGACAGTGATGGTACAAGAGAACTAGAAGGTGAAAAAAAAGAGTAAATTTTTCAAACTAAAAAGAAACATAGAGATAAAAAGGACTCAAGAAAATATGACAAATATTGAAAATAGGCAAAGAAGATCCATTATATAGATAATAGGAGTCCCAGAAAAAGAAACTCAAAATAAAAGAGCAGAATAAATATAACTCAAAAACAACTTTCCTGAAATTAAAAAAAAAAATTTGAAACTATATATGGAAATATGTACAATATACCCAAGAATAATGACTCATAATGATCAACAAGTCATATTTCAGTAAAATTACCAGACTTTAAAGAGAACAGAAAAATCCTGTGGTCATCTAAGCGAAACTAGTAAGTAAGAGAAATTAAAATAAGTTGCCTTCAGAATTTCAGAATATTTAACAGCAATGCTTATGCCAGAGAAAGTGGACTAACATATTTTAGACACTCAAGGAAAACTATGAACAAATTATTATATAACCAGCTAAACTGACTTTCAAATATAAAGGCACCCAAAAAACTGACATACCAAGTACTTAGGAAATATTGTTTCCATTAACTCTTATCAAAGAACAAAAATTGATTAAAGAGACATCAAAATAAGGACTGGTGAATATTAAATACATATTTACTCGTAGAACTACATTATGTTAAGTATAAAAAGGAGAGAGAATAATATACAATGTCTACATGATCAGACAATGTAGATCTGATAAAATTGCAAAGAGTAGGGAAGAATGGAGGGCACATATGCAAAGGCAATTTTAACTAGTGGTGGTAGTGTGGTATTACTAGGAGTATTATGAGACTGTGTATAATGTGGGAAAAAGAAAATAAATGCTTATGAAATTTTCTAATTCTATTATTCCCCAAATCCTTGAGAACCAGGAATCTTAGACTCTTACTATGGAAAAACAAGATAGAGAAGTAACATAAAAGATTAAGAAAACTCCCTATCTACCTGAATTTGAATGAAAAGTATCAATACAATCTCATGAGATTACATAGCATATACTAGGCAGAGCTGTATATTAGCTCTGCCTACTAAGAGCCTAGAAACACCCAAATTATGGTCTTAAAATACCCTTTCCCCTGACAGCCTTGAATTTCTTTGGGGATGTGACTGATTCTAGGTCTGGGGCAGAAAATGAACAAGATGAGCCTAGAATACTTCGTTATACCAGGTAGCAAGGAAGCTATCAAAGACTACTAGGGTTGGCCCAGCACGGTGGTTCACGCCTGTAATCCTAGCACTCTGGGAGGCCGAGGTGGGTGGATCGCTCAAGGTCAGGAGTTCAAAACCAGCCTGAGCAAGTGCGAGATCCCGTCTCTACTAAAAATAGAAAGAAATTAATTGGCCAACTAAAAATATATAGAAAAAATTAGCTGGGCATGGTGGCACATACGTGTAGTCCCAGCTACTTGGGAGGCTGAGGCAGAAGGATTGCTTGAGCCTAGGAGTTTGAGGTTGCTGTGAGCTAAGCTGACGCCATGGCACTTACTCTAGCCCAGGCAACAGAGTGAGACTCTGTCTCAAAAAAAAAAAAAGATTATTAGGGTCATATCAAAAATACTCAGAAACCAACTTGAAGAGGCTCCTACTGGCCAAAAAAGGAACAATTTGAGCTTCAAAGGGATAATGCAATCAATTAGGCCCATTAAATCAGTGGGTTCATAATGATATTTTTAAAATCAAATTGTTCACCTTCAGAGAATGATAGGAAAAGAATTCATTGTCTTGAAGACAGGCAAATAAAGGGAAAGAAAAAGGTATTAATCATGCCTTTCTATATGTACTAGAACACTCAATAACCAAATTGTAGAGAAGTGAAATGTCTCTTTATAAATAGTTTACAATAAATAAATTGTAATAAATAATAGAATTAAAATATCACTATTTCCAAATCCCAGGGAATTAATAAATCTAGGCATTGAGCATCCACAGCTGCAAACATCACAAAAAGAAATGAAAAAACATTATGTGTCTCCTCACAACAGAGCACAGATCACTTACAGTCTTGGAAAAAGGACTAAGCATGATTCTGATTAAGACTTTGGATCTAACTACCCATTTGCAGGAATTACAAATGATGGAGGAACATGTTTGATTGCATAATAATTATGCAATCAAAAAATCCACACTTTAGATAATTCTTTGGACCAGATGTAACAGATAAATTTTAAAAGAAATAAAGAGATGGAGGGAAAACTAAACATTAAGGGACTTAGCAGCTGTAATTTTTTTTAATGGGCAAGACTATAGTGTCTATTGAATTGCTTCTTGGCCTTTTGGCTAAGATCAAGTGTAGTGTCTATTGATGTATATTTGGATAATAGAAATATTTAAGTAACACAAATGACTGATTGCTAGGTTGGTTTATATTATCATAGAAATACAGTAGTGTACTGTTAGGGGAAGCAGGACTTAAGACTGGGGTGGGCCTCGTGGAAGGGCTTCTGGGGTGACTAGCTAAGTTCTGTCTGTTGACCTGATTGTTCACCTTATAACTCATTAAGCAAATATTTTCTTGCATCTTCTTTTGCGTCAAGTTTATTTTAAAATATAAGGGTTTTTTAAAAGTCTATGTGGGTAGCCACTATTCATTACTGCTTCTCTATTGTGCTGTTAAAGCAGACGTGGGGACCATAAATATAAGTATAAAACCGAGAACTATATAAGGCTTTATTTTTTACACTAAAATTTTGAGTCAAAAACTAACTGAGCAAGTAAGAATAAAGAACTAGGGAGTTTTCTTTTGCAGTGAGCTCAATGTGTGTAAACGGTGTGAATGATTCCTAGGTGCTAACTTGGGTTTTGGCACATTAAAAATGTAAAATTTAAAACAAGAGAGATAATGGTTGCTCTCTCCACTCTGTCAGGATGGGTGTAGGCTATATACCTTCACAGGGACATTGAGAGGTGAGGGTGCTCAGAGACAGACTGGGGAGGGAAGGTACTCAAAACCATATTATACAAGGAACAATGAAGCAACTAAGGATGTGTACTCTGAAAAGACCAGACTGAAAGACATGCGACCATTAACTTAAAACATTTGAAGAACAGCCTGTTGAAAGAGGGGAAAATAGTTGTTCTAAGTGGTTCCAAGTCCAGTGAGTAGAAGATACCGGGAGATAAATTTTGTGTCATGCAGAATTTTCTGACCATTGAAGTCTGAAAAAATGTGGGTGAATTACTTTAGAAAGTACAGGGTTGTGCCTGAAGTCCACTATCAATAGATATAAATTTTACTAAATATACATACTTGTACATGTTCGTTTGAGACCCCTCTATTGCTTTTGTGCCTTTCCACTAAATTTCCCTGAACCCTTTCCAGATCTTTCTTTTCTTGTCCTTGGTAGCATTCCCATGAGTTGCATCTTACCTACCAATCAAGTAAGGCCTGTATTGGAGCAGAAATACTCCATCAGTCTAGAAACATCCTACTTACTTCAAGGTGGTCAATGGGGGGACAATGCTGACCACACTTTGTTCCTAGAGATGGGCATGTGACCCAAGATAGGCCAATGAGAGGGGTCCAGCCCTAAGGCCGTATGACAGTTTCAGAGATGGCTACATGATGGCCATATAACCCTGGCTAAAGCACAATCTTCCCAAGGATTTTTCCTCCAGAGCTATGGGAAAGGTACTTTTTCTTTTTCTGGGATCTTGAGTCCTAATGCCTATTAAGTTCAAGCGGCTTTAAAACACCTTTTTTGATTAGAAAAAGCTGTCTGCTGTAAGAATGAATAAGATCAACACTGGAAGGAAACAGATGATGATAGAAAAAGATTGAAAAATTGAGTCTTTAGGTACATATGTACCTAAACTGTGTAGTTATATGAATCAGTAAGTTCCTTTTTCTTTTCTTTAAACCAGTGTGAATTGAATTTGTCACTTGCAACCAAAATAATTAGATTAATATATATAGTATATCACAGTTGTGTGCTTGTTTAACATAATGCTTTCCTGGATAATTGTGTCAATGAGACAAGATCTGAGAATAAAACTTTAAAGTGTAGACAACAGCATTCAATTAATTCTGTCACATATTCATTTGTTTGATTGTTATTATGGAGGGTAAGATTTGGTTGGGGGATTAGAAATCATTTGCAACATAAAACTCCGATATCTAGATTGCAAAATTCTAATCTCTAGAAGATGAATATAATATAGCTATTTCTGCTTGAAAAATAAGTGGCTTCTGCCTAATTTTGAATTTTTCCTTTATTATGTGCTCTGAATCAGTACTTCCACACAAATGAAATATATTAATTCTCATTAGTGCCCATTTGAATTCTGACAATAGTTGGGATTTGCATTTGCATCTAATTATGTTCTACTAAAAGGGGCAAAATTGGATGTAACGGAGACTGAATCCTGGTGAGCTCTGAAGAGGTAAGGGAGTCTACAGTGATGAGAAGAAGTGTCTGGTGAGCTGGAAGGCAGTAGGTGTCTGAATAATGTCCATTTCCACCACCTGAATATAAAACAAGAAGTGTCAGCTTTCTTGGCCTTGAGTGCCCAGAGAAAGTAAGGCTTCCTTAACTAAACACACACACACACACACACTTCCATGCCTGCACACACAACTTTCACACATATGCACACTCACATACACATGCACTCCGATACATACACATACACACCCCTTAATCACAGCTCCTTAAATATTAATACCTAGAAGTTAAATATGTCCGTAAATTTACTCCTTTCATCTATCCTCTTTTATTCATTCCAGGATTTCAACATCTTTAATGCATATGCTGTAAGATTTATTAAAAATATTACAGCCCCCATCCCAAATTTTGGATGGCTATTTCAGACATTTGATACAAATATCTACAATATTTTCTTCCCACATGCTGATGGGGGAAAAAACGTTTTACTTGAAGAAGTTTCAAGACCATCCTCATTCCTCTGGTTCTTGCATTAATTAATCTCCAACAAGGTTTTCAACAGCCTCAGCTCTAAAATCCTACTGCATGTCGGAGTTACCTGGGGAGCTTTATTGTGAATTCAGGGGTGGAGATCCATGCTGTAGAGCCTTGCCACTCAAAGTGCTGTTTGAGGACAAGCAGCATTGGCATCGGATTTTTAGAAATGTAGACTCTCTGGCTCCACCCCAGACACATTGAATCCAAATCTGCATTTATCAAGCTCCCCGGTGATTCTATGTGCATCAGTGTCTAAACAGTCCTTATCTGCAGAGCATGGTCCACAGACCTGGTGGCCCCCTCTGCTCCATTCCCATTGTCCAAATTCTGACTTCTCCATAATTAAGAACATTACGTAGTACACATCTATACCTTACTCCAACAAGATTTTAAAACCTGTCCTAGACCACAGGTTAAAAAAAAAAAAAGTCTTCCAACTTGCTAAAGCCTCATTCCATTTTATTTTCAGAATATTCCCACAGGCCTACATGGCTGAAGCTTCCTGAGCACCATCTCTCCTCCTGTATTTCACAGGTAGGTTTTACTTTGAAGGCTGTTTGATCTTAACAGTGACATTGTCATTCATTTCCTGCTACCTACATGTTTAAAAATCCTCCCTTTAATAGACTTCCCAGGCCCTTGCCTGCCTTTCATCTCCATTTGGCTGGCTTTAATTTTAGATCCTATGGAGGACCCAGTCTCTGTAGGCTCTCAGGCTAGGTGCCATGATCTATCCCAACCTCTAAATTTCATTTCTAGGAAATTGCCTGCCAATGTGCACTTTCTGTCTGTTCCCACCTGACTTCAAAACATCTGAATAAAAAGGGGAAATTCATCAATCACCTTGACATTTTATCTTCCTACTGCTGGATGCTTGGTGTTACCCAAACCCCATTCTTAAAGATCCTTGATTTTTCACCTTCCATCTGCATATTTTAATGCTACACAGATGCAGTAGATTGAAAACACTCACAAAAGCAGTGGCTGGCTTGTTAAAACGACAGCAGTAATGAGTCAGCAATATATTCAGAGCATGAATATTGTGAATGAATAATGACTTCAGTTCCCAAAACCTTCACCACCACACCCTTTCTGTCACCTCTCCCATGATCAGCCCCTGGACCAGGCCAGCATCAGGAATTGGCCACCTCCAACACCCTGAATGCCAATTTCCTACTGTCTGATCACAAACCTGTTACCTGCGAGACATGTGGTCCCTCATCAGTGCCTCATGACCCTGACTCACGCCAAATCAACCAGAAGATGAACTCAGCCTTTCAGCATTTCCACAGGAAATGCCATCCTTTTTCTGGTCATTACTGAAGATTTGCAGAATCACAGAGAAAGGCCACATCACATGGTGCAATGTTACAAAGGTGTTTTCCCTCCACCCTCCCCATCCCAGGCACTTAATCCACCGACTCCACTCTCTGACACCCCCTCCCTCCAACTCAACATTTTACTTAAGCTCTCCTACCCCCCATGCAAGGTAAGACCACTTTGCTTCTACCCCAAAAAAGCCAGAGTTCCCATCGAAACCAGTATCTGGGTCTAATACGCTGCAAGATTCCATGAATACAAGACAAGAAAACCCTTCACCAGGGTAGAGGATGAGACAAAATGGCGAAGAATAGGGAGCAACAGAGGAGGAGCTCAAAGTAAGAGGTTTGAGAATGGATCCACTTGAAATCAAGGTGCATGAGCATTCTCTATACTTCATGTTGACCTAGATTTTTGCATCACTGGTCCTCCAGATATGAAAATTATACTTGTTACAAGATTGAAGTATGATTGTGGGCAGAGGTGTCTATCCACCAGACCTTACAGTACAGAGGCTAGATGCAAGGTCTCTGGAGTCCAGCTGCCTCCTTACTAGCTTGGAAGAAGTTACTTACATCCTCTATGCCTCATCTGCAAAACGGGGATAATGAAAGCACCTGACTGGAAGCGTTGCTGTGAGGGTTATATGAAATATCCTATGCACAGTGCCTGGCACAGAGCCCGCCCAAAGTAAGCACTAAATGCCTTTCAGTATAGTAAAGATCAGCATTGGTCAGAAACCCTCCATTAGAAGGACTCACATTAAAAACAGCATTTTATTTCTATAATTTGTATTTATCTTTTGACATAGCTTCTGTGTGGACCAAAAGATAAGAGAAATAAAGATATAGAGTAAAGGAGAGGTAGGATGGAATGTTGGGCTTTAGAGAAAACAAACAGAAAGTGATGAAAAAGAATATAATTCCTCTGCCCTATTGAATCATGGCAAAAATAGACTCCAAAATCAAATCAATAATGCCAACAAAAATGAAAGGTCATCCACTTTAGTCTCCTGCCTTCATTCAGGACCACATCCAACTAATCCCTAGGAAACAAGAATAAATTTTATTTTCAAAGGACATCTTAGCAGAGGCTTGGCATTCTCCCTAAGTAACCAACTCCTTTACCTCTGACTATAAGGCTAGAAAATCCAGGCCTTTATATTCTAGAAATGGCTGTAAGTATAGAACTAAAACAGAGTGGCCAGGGGGCACAGAATTGGGAATATCCTTGTCTTTTATTTACAGTTCTATTTCCTAATTATCAGACACAATTTGCAATAAACAGGAAATAATTGCCAAAAATGCTATACTTTTAATCATAGATCTTTGGAAAATCTCATGTTGTTTCCCCAGTTCATAAAACCCTTGTTACTAGTATAGTCTTTTCCACCTAAATTTGTAAAAATAATCTTAATAAATTTTAAATGATGACTGCCACTTCAAGAACAGAACTTCAGCAGTCATCCTTGGGGTTTTATGGGGATCACTCCAACCCTGGTGTGGAGAAAACATAAGAAGGGGCAGGGTAGGAGCTGGAGCCCCCTCCAAGGCTGTGTGGGGACCCAGCTGAGAAATGCCGAGGGCGAGACTGGGCAGGCGGTGGTGATGGAGAACAAGGAAGGGTGGGAAGGCGGGAAGGACAGGAGGTGGTGGCAGATTCCTTCTGTCTGCATTTTTTCGTGTGTTATATGAGTCTTCAGTGAAAAAAAGAAACAGCTTCTCATCTTTCTTTCTGGCAATACCTTATATTTATTTAGTGCTTCAGGAGAAGGAGAGGAGAGATACCCTGTTTCCTGAATATGTGTTAGGTCTTTGGATCTCTTCACCATTTGTACCTGCCCCTTAGTGATTTCAACTACTCTTGCAATTTTATATATTTATACACTGAGGGCTCCGGATTTTCTATCTCTAGAATTAAGCTCTTCCCTGAACTCCAAGCATATATACCTAGCTGCCTACTCAATTTCTGAGCCTGCATGCCTAACAGGCCTCTTAACAAAGTAAAACCCACGATCCTTCCCCCAACCTACTTCCTTATCAGTGTTCATCTCAATTTTTGGCTTCTCCACTTTTAGATGTGTAAGTCAAAAATCTTCCAGACGCCCTGCCTCCTCTCTTTCTTTCACATCCCTCTTTCAGTCCATCAGAAAGTCTTGGGTTTACCTTCAAAATACATCCAAGAGCACTTTTTCTTTCCAGTAATGATGAGCTGTATTAGTCAAACCAAACCAACTCTAGTAACTCAGCATTTGGGACAAAATATTTTTAAAATTTAAGAGCTAACAAAATAATAAGGAAGCACAAAAATGAAGAGAAAATTATAACCCACTGGAAAAACAATCTGTCTCTGCCCTGAGGACACACGACTAACCCAGAACAGTTCCTCAGGGATCTAAACATTATGGGGATATAACAAAAAACTCTCCCCAGTTTGGGAACTTAAATAATTGGGACTTTAAAGGGACTACTGGGTGAGGCTGATCCAGAAATAGATTAGTGTTCACATGGAATTACATCTAAGCCTTATTCCTGAGTCATCTAGTGCTGCGGTCCCCACCCCGTAGGCAGTGGACGGTACTGGTCTGTGACCTGTTAGGAACGGGTGAACTGAAGTAGGTGAGTAGCAGGTGAAGCTTCATCTGTATTTACAGCCGCTCCCTATCACTCACATCACTACCTGAGTTCTGCCTCCTGTCAGATCAGTCACTATCTCCCATCACCCCCAGATGGCACCATCTAGTTGCAGGAAAAGAAGTTCAGGGTTCCCACTGATTCTACATTAAGGTGAGTTGTATAATTATTTCATTTTATGTTACAATGTAATCATAATAGAAATAAAGTACACAATAAATGTAATGTGCTTGAATCATCCCCCCCCCCCCCCCCCCCCCGCCAGTCCTCAGTCCATGGAAAAATTGTCTTCCATGAAACTGGTCCCTGGTGCCAAAAAGGTTGGGGACCACTGATCTAGTGAATCTTAAGCCTTGAATTTGATTTGAGGTGGTCCCAAACTGATCTGCATATCCATGCCTGGCAGAAGCAATTACAAATTCTATCTGGATGAAGTTTCCTTAATTAAAGGCCTCAAATTATCCCTGCAATTTTTTTTTTCAAATACAACATCCAGTCAAAGATAACTAGGCACGTAGGGGGCTAGACTGCATGAGAAAGAACCAGTAGAAGCAACAGATAACAGAGATTCACAAGCCTTAGAAGTAGGAAATATCAGAGTCTGTAAAGTACTCATGCTTACTATGTTGAAATAAATAAAAGACAAACTGAGGATCTCTGCAGGAAAAGAAAAAGATTTTTAAAAATAACAAAGTGGACTTAAAAGTAGAATTTTAGAGAAGTAAAAACGCAATAACATTTTAAACTACCTGGATGGGTACAACAACAGATTAGATACAGATAGAAGAGAATGTGTGAACTAGAGGATAAATCAGAAGAAATTACACAGGATGCAGCATGGAGAAACAAAATGATGAAAAAGGGCAGTACAGAGGTAGCCAGTGGGAATGGAGTAGGGACAAGTGTCCCTTATCACCACCTGCATGTCACCAGCACCATGGAGCTCTGGACTTCAGAGCACATCTTTGAGCACCCATGGGAAACTACTACAACAGCTACAGTGCAGAAATACCCAAACCCTGGGAACCCAAGAACACTTGGAGTTGATGTATTAGACAGACCTATAGAACCCTCTGGAAAGTTGCACAGCCACAGACTTCTCCACACAGAATGGGCACTGCCTTCCATTGTGAATTCTCAAATATGGTTTATCCCAAGAATGAAGAGTTGGTTTGTCATCAGACAATGTAATGCTAGCATAAAGGAAAAAAATTATACAATTATCTCAAGAGATCCAGAAAAAGGTTTTGATAAAATTCAGTATCTGTTATTACAAAAACTTTTAGTAAACTAGAAGAGACTCTCCCTAATAGGATTAAAGTATCTATAAATATCATACTTGAAACATTGAAATACTAGAAGCTTATACTTTGAAGAACTTATAGAACAAGACAAGCACACCTGCCAGTACCACTACCATTCAAAATTTTGCTGAAGGTTCTAGCAAGAATAGGAAAGCCCCCCAAATTATAAATTATACAGATTAGACGAGAAGAATTAAAACTATCAGTATTTGAGAATGATATGACCATACATATGGAAAGTCTCAAATAATCTACAAATTACTAGAATTAATAAGTAAACTTAACATGGTTACTGAAAACAACAAGATCACTATGCAAAAATCAATTGCATTTGGACTTCTTGCTGTGTCAGAAAGCAATGAAGCACTTACAGACTAATGGGAGCAAGTCAAAGGCACTCAGGAGGCAGCTTGAAGAGCCTTCCACTGACCGAAATTGGAGACAACTTGAATGCTAAAAAGAATAATGATGGTAATTAACTGTAAAGTATTTAATAAATAAAACTCCATGAGTACAGTGTGTGTGAGAGAGAGAGAGAGACGGAGAGAAATTTAATAACAAAGCCGCCTGTGAGAGTCCCTGGGAAGCTGCCTGGGCACTGGGAGAACTTGTCCCTGTGCGGATGCTGCTAAAGTCACTGGGAATTGCCCTCAGGAATGTGCTGAAACTTGCTGGGATGTGAACAGCCCTGGTGTCCTGCATGCCAGTGAGCGCCAGAGGAGCAGGAACTTAATCTTAAGTTGTTAAAACACGGGACTGTTTCGGGCAGAGAACATAGTAGACAGTGTGAGATGGAGCAGACGAATCCCGGGCAGCCTGCAAAAGCCACGTCATCCCCACGGGATGGAAGAAGCAACAACTGAAGGAAGGTTAACAAGAACGTGCTGACCTCAGCCTGCCGTGACCTCAGCCTGCCGCACCCAACAGAGACCCCGGGGAGATTGGTCCTGCCCACGTCTGCTTCCGCCGGAAGTCCCTCCCATAGCAGGTGGGCCCCGAGACATGGGCCAACCCAAAGGGACCTACACAGGAATTTCACCTGTGTTGAGGGTTGAGGACTGTGATGGTTAGAAACTAAGCACTGTTTAACATGGTTGATAAGGAAAATGCTTTCCAGGGTCCAGACTTACAGGACTAATTTGTAAACGCTCTGCACACTCATTTATTTGAAGTTAGTATAATTCATGATCGTTCCTTCTGAAAATATATGGAGCTATGAACTAAAACCCAAGTAAAGCGTACTCATTAAAAACAACTAGGGGAAAAAAACAATTTTAAGAGAGAATAGTAAATGTTTTCAGGCAAGTAGGATAAACTGGTTAGCGTGGCTGAGAAGATTCCTGGCAGCTCAGCAAGATGAAAGGTACTTCTTTTGTCGCTTGCCTGCAGGCCAATGCCCAGAGGATTGGCTGGAAAGAGGGGGCTTGCTGTTAAGCAACCCAAGGGATGTGCAGCTTCTTTAACATATCTGGGCTGTTTTTCTCCTCTGTAAAAGTGGTGAGATTCACCAGATTAAGGTCATTTTTAGTTCTAGAAAGTTGTGATTCATCCTTGACTCATTGATCAATATTTTTTAACTGTCCCAGTTCGTTCAGAGAAGCAATTTATTTTTGCTGCTATTGATTTGTAGGAGGAATTTGTCACAAAGTTCTTGATATCAGGCACATTGAGTAATTCAACTAACAATGTGCTTACTACAGTTTTGCAAAGGATACCGAACTGCACATTTAGTAAGCTATTCTTGTATCTTCCCTCCATAAAACTTGAAGACAAGAAACTAAGGTAAGCTCCGTGCTTCCTAAAGTTTGTTCCATTAGTACTGCAAGATGCAACTTGAAAATTAAAAACAAACAAAAAAAGCTTTCTGGTATCAAATAATGAAGAAAATTCACAATACACATTAGCTTATCAAGGCACAGTAAAGATAGGTACTAAAGACTTTTTTAAGCCCAGGGTTTCTCAAAACATTTATTTTCATTAAACTAATGGATATCTAATATAACTAATGTTCTGAAGAACCCACTTTAGAAAGTATTAATGCTCCATTTCTCTTTTCTTGCTTCCAGTAACAATGTTCAAGAGATTTGAGCATAAATGTTGCCTCCATCTCCTCATCTCCCACTTTAATGGGGATTTTGGTTTCTCCACTCCACTGAAATGACATTTACCAATATCAACAATAACAATAATAATGCTGACAACTCCATGGACTCATGTCTGCCCATCTTCCTCAGCCTACTAAATGAATTCAGCAGATGGCTGCTCCTACATTCTAGAAACGATCTCTTCTCTTGGCATTTGACTGGTTGTGTTTTCTGGTTTTTCTTCCAGCACTGTCCTCCTTCCCAGCCTCTTCTGACTCTTTTGCTCCTACTTCTGTATAAAAGTAATGTGCAGTGGTGCACTAGGACTAGTCCATACTGGCTATAAGAGCCAATTGTGCACATCTATTCTCAACTGGCCATAGAGGAAGTATTTACACCATGGAAATTGGCAAACACTACAAATCAAGGCTTTTTTCCTCCCAGAGAATTTTTTTACTAGCATACCACTGAAAATGTGTGGCTTTGCCTCTTGATAATATTTCTGCCTGATTGCAGATAATATTTCTGCCTGATTCCTTCCTGGAGAAGGAAGGAAAGAAGGAGGGAAGAAAGGAAAGAAAAAAAGGATTGGCTTTATGGGCAGTTTTCCACCAAGGCTGCTTTAAGGCTTAGCTGTGATGTTCCAAGAACTACTTGTGAGCCTAAGACTTGCAGGTTGGCTCCCTCTGCTCTAGCATTCTCTGCACAGACTTCCACATGGACTATCCTATCCCTGCAGCATCCCTGATGCTATCTACAGTGGTAGGTAGGGTCGGAACAAGCCTGAATGTTCTGGGAGGGGCCAAATGGCTCCATGGTTCCCCAGGAAAGAGTGATTTTCCTCTTTCCACTTAATGTGTGTCCATGGAAATCTCTCCCCCTGGCCACAGCTGAGCCACTAAAAGCACGGCCAGCAGGCTCAGCACTGCTATAGTTTCAGATGGAGAGGCACGGCAGGCAACCCCCGTCCTACTCTCTGTGGTGGCTGAGGACCACACACGGGAATGAGACATGCACAAAAGGATGAATCAGGTCCATGAGTTGAGCCTTTAATAAAAGCTTGTGGAATTGAATTATTAAGTCAATCTCCATGTGCATAAGTGGTACTTTCTGCTGCCACTTTAATAAATTACATCTCCAGTGTATTATTTGCATAGCTATTAAATATCTTCATTATTAGAATAGGAAATTGGGCAGCAAAAGATGAGATATCAAGCCCTACATTAGTCTAACACAGTGGGAACACTAGAAGTAAAACCCAGTTTTGCAATCATTCAAACTAGAGTTTGAGGAAGATATATATATATATATTGCTTTTTCTAGCTTTTTTTTAATTTGAAAATATTACAGGGATACAAATGTTTTTTGTTACATGCATTGATTTTGTTATGCTTGAGTCAGGATTATAAGTCTTAATTCTTTATGGGTCAGCATAAATATGTCCATCACCCAGAAAGTGTTCATTGTACCCATTACATAGGTTTTTGCCTATCCACTCCGCCTCCCTGTTCCCTGCTTAATTTCCACTGAGTTTTACTTCCTTCTGTGCACAGTAAGTGCTTATCAGTTCCAGTTTAATAGCAAGTATATGTGGTGTTTGGTTTTCCATTCTTTAGCTACTTCATTTAGGATAATGGTCTGCAGTTCCATCCAAATTGTTGTAAAAGCCCTTAATTAATCCTTGTTTGTGGCTACATAGTATTTCATAGTATACATATACTAAATTTTGTTAATGGCCCTAAGGTGGAGAGTGTTTGATCAAGCAATATGCTTAAGTCTTTTAAGCTTTACATTTCACATACACACAGATCACTCCTGAACTTGACACAAGACATTAATACAATATATGTAACTGCTTCATCATTTCTTTAATTTCTAGAGTCAAAAATATTAATCAGGAAAACAATTTTATTGTCTCAGGCAAATGGGGGTTATTGTTCTAAGGGAACTGGAAAAGGCTGCAGTTATTAGCCCATGGAAATGGGGGTGACTCTTCCAAGAAAGTCAAGGTGATTCCTTTGAGAGTGGAAGTTGCTTATTAGTCAGTTGCAGATATTCAAGACAATTTTGCCAATGACTCTGAGCAAGAAGAGAAGATTTGAGCTCCTGTTTGTGTGCGTTTGGTTTTTTGGTTTGTTTGTTTGTTTGTTGTTGTTGTTGTTTTATTTTTTTGAGACAGAGTCTTTCTTTGTCACCTGGGCTAGAGTGCAGTGGTGTCATCATCTCTTACTGCAACCTCAAACTCCCGGGCTTAAGGGATTCTCCTGCTTCAGCATCCCAAGTAGCTAGGACTACAGTACCCAGCTAATTTTTCTATGTTTTGTAAAGATGGGGTCTCACTTTTGCTCTGGCTAATCCCGAATTACTGGTCCCAAGCAATCCCCTCACCTCAGTCTCCTAGAGTGCTAGGATTACAGGCATGATTCACCATGCTCAGCCTTGAGCTTCCTTTTATAGACATCATTCCAATAAAGATACCCAGTTGTTCATTCTTGTCTAATGAAGTCACCTTTCAGCCCACATACCTGGGTTCCAGTTCACATTGCCTAATTCTCAAGTCTGATTTGAATCTGCAGCCCTCCAGACTGAAATCCACTTGTCACCTGATTCTCAACATCTCTGATGAGGAGACACAGCATCTTTAGCCATTGTGATGACACCTTGTTTCACTTTTCAAGCAAGGCTTTCTGACTCTCAGTGACTTCTTTGTAGATCTCATTCTACTTGACCTTCACGTAGTATTTGACACTGTTGATGACTGACCCCCTTGCCAAAACTCACACCTATTTTGGCTGCCATGACATGGTTTCTCACTAATTCTGAGTGTTCTCTTTCCTAGCATCCTCCTTCCTGTGCTTCTCCCTTAAATGGCAAAGGGAGAACAGACCCCTGGGAAGGGTCTGTTTTAACATTTTTCTCTCTCCCCCAGTACTGCCTCTTACATAGATGCTTATAACATTCTTCCTGTGCTAACTCAAAAAGCATTAAGGCAATCTCCACCCCTACCCCATGCCTATCATCATTGTAATTTATAAAGAATTTTGCCTGCTGTGTGTTAAACAGAAAACCAGTCACATCGTGGATCATATTAATCAAATACAGAGGGAAACAAAGAGATTTTTGTAAATACAAAACTGATACAATCGTGTTTGTCCAAGCCCAGTCAAGCTAGCTTGGGAATAGTGACATCTCAGAGAGGCACCATTGGAATGGGATTTTTAACTAAGAAAGTTGAAATATGAGTGATTATATTTTGCTTTTCCTGAAGAAAGACTTGAATGAAGGAGGTGGTCAGCAGGTAACTTAGAGCAGCGGTCCCTAGGCTTTTTTGGCACAAGAGACTGGTTTCATGGAAGATAATTTTTCCATGGATGGGGAGGGGGAAGGGATGGTTTTCAGACGATTCAAGTGCATTACATTTATCATGCAGTCCAATCTCTGTGCTAATGATAATCTGTATTTGCAACTGCTCTCCAGTGTTAGCATCACCACCTCAGCTCCACCTCAGATCATCAGGCATTCTCATAAGGAGCACACAACCTAGGTCCCTTGTATGCACAGTTTACAGTAGGGTTTGCACTCCTTTGAGAATCTAATGCTGCTGCTGATCTGACAGGAGGCGGAGCTTACGTATTCATGTGATCAATGGGAGTGGCTATAAATGGAGATGACACTTCTCTCACTCGCTGCTCACCTCCTGCTGTGCAGCCTGGTTCTTAACAGGCCATGGACCAATACTTGTCCTTGGCCAGGGATTTGAGGACTGCAGATCTAGAGAAAGAGCCACAAGACCGTGTGACTCCATCTGGGTGTCAAGTGCACATATCAGAAGGGAAGAAGTTCCTGTGGACTGACCAGAGAGTCCCCACATGAAGTGCCTGAAGTAAGCAGTCTGGAGCCGGGGTACTTAAGAAAAGAATCCCATTACCTGGGGTTATATGAGTAACAAAGAAAAAATAGAAAAAGCACCAACAGCCCAGATCCTTCCACTACTTATGTCCCTGGTTGGAACCCCCTCCATGGGTGCCGGCACATGTGACCACTTTAGCCCAGGCAACATGGGTTTCCGCATACATTATGTACTGGCTGTTCTGGGATCATTGACATGGGACATACTCTCATTTCCAGGGAGAGTAAATGAAAGAGGTCAGGCTCTTGAGACTGTGAACTCAGGAATCAAATCGCCTAGGTTCAAATCTTAGCTCAGCCACTTTCTTGATTATGTGCTTTTAGCAAGTTACCTGCCTCAATTTTCCTATCTGCAAATTGGGGTAAATATAGCATCTAACTCACAGGGATTGAGGATTCAATGAGTTAATATATTTAAAGGGTGGAGAACAGTGTCTGGTTCAGAGTTAAATTCTCAATATCACCCTATTGGAGAGGGAGAGACAGGTGGAATACCACAAATCCCAGCAGCTCTGGCCTAGAGCTCTCATTGTGCTTCTCCCAATTCCTGCTCATCAGAATAGAGCTTGCCTCTCACTGATTCCTTTCCCCCAAGGCAGTTATATCAGAAGCATGGTGCTTATTTTTCTTCGGCTGTTTTTTTCCTAAGACCTAAGCAGAAGAGAGGAATCAAATGACTGTTTGCTAAACTGCTCTATCTTCCTCAGGGCAAAAAGTTTAATAAATTAGAATTCTCTTCCAGCTGGTTCCTGTTGAGAGTTTGAGAATACAAAGTTACCTTTTGAATTATGATATATTTTGAGCAAAATATTTCTGTCTAAATGCTGTATTTGTTGGCTGTTTTGTTTTGTTTGTACAAGGGACAAAAACATTTGTAGAAAAAAATTATCAGATATTAGTCAAAATCTGCTTTACTGTTTTTATCCCAACCTAGAGCTTTGCTAAGCACAAATAAAACTTTAAGACATAGTCTCAACAGGGTCTGGAACCATGTACATAAATATTCTGGATCAATAAGTCAATTAGAATAATTCATCTCACTTCCCTATCTTGGATTCTATGCTCACCAAGAAGCCCTCTGATTATAATTTGTCTTAAAATAATTGGTCTTTAGTGAGCAAATGTATTGAGCAGTGAACTTAAGTCTTTGGTAGTTGTATTTCTTACTATGAATTAATGAATTGACATGTTGATTGTACATCAATCCTTTGTGAGTTAGAGGTATACAGAACAGCTCCTAAAAGACTGCTTAATTCTGGAAGCCCTGGAAAATTAGAGTGCCTCATCCTCTAAGTCTCTGGAATACTGTGGCCACACTTGGGTGTGACTGTCAATGTGAGGCTATCACTGGGGGAATCTCCTAGCTTACCTTTACAACCTCTCTATTTGGTTCTTAATTACTATAACTACCATATTTATATTTCCTACTATGACCTCCATCTGTGGTTGCTCAGTGGACTTTAGCTTAATGTCTACCTGAAGTTCAACATTTCTAAGACATAATTCATGGTCTCACCTGCAAGCACATTCTTTCTGCTACTCCTAGAGGTGTCAGGAGACCACAGAAAGGCTTTAAGCAGAGTAGTTACAAGATCTGGTTTGCATTTCTAGTGTGGAAAATGGATTGTTAGAGGGCAGGAGTGGATACAGGGTGCCAGATAGGAGGCCGTTGTGAGTCATCTAGGTCAGCAATGACCTTGGCCTGGACCAAGGAGGTGACATGGAGAGAAGAGATGGAGAGAAGGGGACAATTCAAGAGACATTTATGAGGTATATCTGCGATGACTGGATATGAAAAGTAGAAGAGATGGAGGTATCAAAGGTCACTCTCTGGTTTCTGGTGGATCATTTACCCAGAAAAGCAGCCGGTTTGGGGAGAAAAGTCATAAATATTGTTTTGGACATACTGAATTTGGTACATCTCTGAGACATGCAAGTGAAAATGCCATGTAGGGAATTAGACTTAGGGTTGGAGCTCAGCTGGGAGACATGGGTCAAATATATGAACTTAGAAGTCATCAGCACATTGTGTTCATGAGAATGCACAGGATCTCCAAGGAAATGAGTGGAGAATGAGAGGAGAAAGAGAGGGAGGTGATTGGAACAGAGAAATCTCATAATACTACAAGTCAGAGGTCCTGTAGGACCTAGTAAAGGAATGGGAGAAACAGCATCCAGAAAAGCAGGAAAAAAAGTGAGCGGGAGTGATGTCATGGATGTGGGGGTGGGAGGTGCTCTGGGAGGGGGCGTGGTGGCTGCCTATGGGGGCTGTTGCTGAAAGTCAAGTTGAAGTTTCTACAGTATTTCTTTTGGGAAAAAAATCCTATGATAGAATTGGAAAATGTTTATTTAAAAAAATAACCCTCTGGATATGAAGTGTGAATCCCAGTTACATTTAATAAAGCAATTTTTCAAAAATTATTTATGCAGCACCAAATAGAGAATTGAAACAACTACATAATTGTTCATCCAGAAAGTTGTCACTGCACTGCCAGACATTTGAGTGTTTTCAAATATCTCAATATTTGGCATCATGTAAACCAAACAGGCAGATGTTTGGCAGTCTTTTTTTCCCCCCATGAATCATCCTGATATTTAGCATTATGTACAAAACAACCTACCACTTTCCACAGCTTGCTGACCCCACATTCCCACCTTTTAAACTTAAAGCCAGTGGTTGCACCTCGATCTTTTTGGTTTATGCACTGCTGGCTTCTTAAATCATTTAGAACACCATTTGCCAGTGTTCCCAGACTCACAGATAAAATATCACATGCATTCCTTCCCACCATGAAGCGAAATCCAGATAGATTTTGATTCAGTAGCATAAGCCCTCCGAGATCCCTATATCGGGCTTTGCCTGTTTCCAAGGTGACAAAACCCTGCAGCTAGTTACTATTCCAAAGCACACAGCCAGATTCCCATCACTATGATATATTCCATTTTCTATTCAATTTTATCCCCAGGAGAAAACAGGGGTTATATGGACTTGCACATTTAGACTCACCCTTCTGTCAAACATTAATAGAATCATGGAACCATGGTGCAGAGGGAGACAGGTGGAACTCTCGAAATCAATCTGCTCCCTTCAGCAGGAGGACATTTAACCTAACTCCAAGGAACTGAGGTCTCCTCATATTAAAAGACAGCCCTCTCCCCTCCAGAAGAGAAGACTCTACAACCCCCAACAAGTATTTCCCCGTGTTTAGCAACCTCTACCCTGTGAGCACCGGGAGGTAGCACGGCATCAACAACCGTCGCAGTTGGAGATTGCCAGTCAAAGACAGACTGGGAAGAAAATGACCTCATTCACCCAGAGATGATTCAGATATAACACTTTGAATTTTGGGAAATATTGTGGAAAAGTGAAAGCTTCAAAGCACAGCCAGTTCACAATATAATGTTTTCCAGATTAGATTACTCATGCTTGGAAGAGTCCAGAGGTCACCCAGCATCCACGTGGGTCGGTTCTTGAGGGGTTGCGGGAATTAACCATTGTCACTCATAGTACCCTTTTGTCATGCCTTTTCCAGTAAGGAAATTTCCCAGTGGAAGGAAACCTAATTATTTGAACTGTGTCTGCTCTGCTACATAGTCTGCCTTCTCCATGATGAACACTTTAATAAAACTGTAAGTCTTTTTAAAAAAGAGAGCGAACATCTTTGGGAATTTCTCTAGTTCCTTTCAAAGGATTAAAAGAAGCATCAGAACACTCACAGCCCATGTGCTCAATCACTCTTTCAGCAACATTTGCAGAATGCCTACTGTGTGCTGGGCTGGGCACCACTGCTGGGCATAGAAGCACGTGTTGTAATAACACTCACTGACTGATGGTGAAGGTACAGTGATAGGCAGAAGAGTCTAGCCTTCATGGAGCTTTCAGTGTAGAGGTGGAAAGAGGGAATGATCAAAGAATCACACAAACACATATAAAATGATGACGTTGTTGAGGTCTGAATGCATAAAACAGGTTGATCAACCTAGTTGGGGAGGGCATAATGATTAAAAGGCGATCTAATGACCAAGCAGGAGTTAACAACTGAAGATGTACCAGAAAGAGTATTCCAGGCAGAGTAACTGGCATACACAAAGGCTCTGTGCCTGGAGAGGAAGCCAGTCCTTTGAGAAGCTGAAGAAGGCCATCATGCTCAGACCACAGAGAATGCGGAGGGAATGGGGGAGGACTGTGATGGTGCATGGACGGCTTGCCTCCTCCTAGGAGCCACGGGAAGCTATCACAGTCCTTCCAGCTGCGGCAGGGATGACATAGCCAGATTTGTCTTCCAGAAAGAGCACCCTGGCTGCAGTGTGGCAACTTGATAGGAGGGGCAGGAATGGACTGGGAAGCCATTTGAAAGACTAATGTAATAAGCTGGGCTAAAGAGAAAGGAAGAATGGACTAAAAAGATGGTAGTGGAATTGGAGACAAGAGAAAAAATTCAGGGCACATCTAGCAAGCAGAAATGACTGGATTCAGTGATGAATTGATAAGTGGTTAAGGGAGAGGGTGTTTTCCAGGATGATAGCTACTGTGTTTCCCCGAAAATAAGACAGGGTCTTATATTTCGTTTTCCTCAAGAAGACACCCTAGGGCTTATTTTCAGGGGATGTGTGTTTTTTTTAAGGACGGTACAACAATCTACATTTATTCAAATATAGTTAAGTCATCTTCTTCTGGAACATCATCATAGTAAAATGGCAGCCACAGCTTTCCTTCTTCCCCCTGGGGACACACAATACCTAAAGCGGACGTCCTGCTTCTCACTTCACTGAGGAGACTTTCCCCTCAAAGCCTCAGCTTGCAGCACGCACAGGATGGCCGGGACCTGACGGGGGAGCCAACCTTGTTGGTGGGGCTGCCCACACCTTTCCGTCACCTCTGGGATAGTAACTGTCACAAAGGGGCAGATGAGAAGGGCTGCTCATCTTCTTTACCACTCCGAGACAAAATGCATGGGTTGTGCAGATACGATGCATAGTTATGCTCAACACTAGGTCTTATTTTCAGGGTAGGGCTTATATTGCACAAATGCTCAGAAATCCTGTTAGGGCTTATTTTATGGGTAGGTCTTATTTTCAGGGAAATACGGTAGATCTCTGGCTTGCATACGAGGACAGATGATGGTAGCATGCACTGAGATAGGGAACAGGGAATCAAGGTAAGGGTGACAGTGTGGTGGAGGAGTTGAGGGTGATAATCATGAGCTCAGTTTTGTATAACTTTAGTTGGAAGTATCTTTGAGACATGCAAGCACACATGTCAAGGACATGGAGATGGACAGGTCTGAGGCACAGAGGAGATGCTGGAGCTGGAGATTCATATGTGTATCAGTTGAAATCCTGGGCCCAGGGAGAGAGTGTCAAGGAAAGAAGAGGGCCTAAGAACAAACTTTGAGGACCATAGTCCACAAAGACTGTGCAGAGGAGGAGGTACAGGAGACAAAGCAGACACCACCAGATGAGCAGGATGAAAACCAAGAGCATTTGCACCATGAAAACCAGAGAAAGAGACCATTCCAAGAAGGAGGAAGGAACTCAACAGTGTCTAGAGATGCTGAAACTTACCTGGAATGGAAAGGAAGTGGAGATAACAAGTACAGACAATGCTTTCAGAAAACGTGCTGTGGGAAGGAGTAGCAGCTGCTAAAAGAATGTGGAGTTTAGAAAGATTTTTTTCTTTTCAACACAAAAAAGTTGAGTGTAAATGCTGATGGGAGAGACTCCAAGGAAGACTGAAGATATAACAGAGAGAAGAAATGAGCAATAGGGTGATGTTTCTGAGAAGGGTGGAATGGATAGAAGCTTTAGGTGGAGAGATTTCATTTTGGAGGTAGTCATTGCGGGGTTGATGAGGTCAGGTTCTCATACTAGATTAAAAATAACAACTACACAACTGCAAGAGCAAGCAGCATCATTGCCAACCCCAGAGAACCCCAGAGAAACTGTCAGTTGCCCTTCTCGTTGCCACCATGAGGACAGCCAAGCAGTAATAAGAGGAAAGTTTATAGCAATAAGTGTCTACATCAAAAAGGTAGAAAAGGTTCACATAAATAAACTAATGATGCATCTCAAAGAACTAGAAAAATAAAAGTAGACCAACCCCTAAATTAGTAGAAGAAAAGAAATAATAAAGACCACAGCAGAAATAAATGAAATCGAAAAAAAATACAATGAAACAAAAAGTTGGTTTTTTGAAAAGATAAACAAAATTGACACAACTTTAGCCAGACTAAGAAAAAAGAGAGAAGACCCAAATAAATAAAATCACAGATGAAAAAGGAGACATTACAGTTAATACTGCAGAAATACAAAGGATCATTAGAGGCTTTGAGCAAATATATGCCAATAAATTAGAAAAACTAGAAGAAATGGATAAATTCCTAGACACACACAGCCTAACAGGATTAAACCAGGAAGTAATTCAAAACCTGAATAAAGCTATAACAAGTAACAAGATAGAAGTGGTAATAAAAATTCTCCTAGCTAAGAAAAAGCCCAGGATCTGAAGGCTTCACTGCTGAATTCCACCAAGCATTCAAAGAAGAACTAATACCAATCCTACTCAAACTATTCTAAAAATATGAGGATGAGGGAATACAGTCAAATTCATTTCATGAGGCTTATATCACCCTAATACCAAAACCAAACAAAGACACAACCAAAAAAAGAAAACTATAGGCCAGTATCTCTGATGAACATAGATACAAAAATCCTCAGTAAAATACTAGCAAAATGAATTCAACAACACATTAAAAAGATTATTCATCATGATCAAGTTTGATTCATCCCAACAAGTATGGTTTAATATATGCAAATCAATGTGATACATCATATCAATAGAATGGACAAAAATCATAAGATCATTTCAATTGATGCTGAGAAAGCATTTGGTAAAATTTAACATCCTTTCATGATATAAACTCTCAAAAAACTGCATATAGAAGAAACTTACCTCAACACACATGACAGGCCCACAGGTACTATCATACTGAATGGAGAAAAACTGAAAGCCTTTCTGTAAGATCTGGAGCAAGATAAGAATGCTCACTTTTATTCAACATAATACTGGAAGTTCTACCTAGAGCAATAGGACAAGAGAAAGAAGATAAAGAGTATCCAAATTGAAAAGGAAGAAGTCAAATTATCCCTGTTTGCAGAAAATATGATCTTATATCTAGAGAAACCTAAAGACCCCGCAAAAAAACTATTAGAAATGATAAACAAATTCAGTAAAATTGTAGGATACAAAATCAATATATTATACAAAAATCAGTAGCATTTCTCTATGCCAACAGTAAAAATATGAAAAAGAAACCAAGAAAGTAAGGTAGCTACCAAGAAAGTAAGATACCATTTATAGCTACAAATAAAATAAAATACCTAGGAATAAACTTTACCAAAGAAGTAAGAGATCTCTGTTAATTAAAATTATAAAACACTGATGAAAGGAATTTAAGAGGATGCCAAAAAATGGAAAGATATTCCATGCTCATGGATTGGAAGAACCAAAATTGTTAAAATTTCCCTACTATCCAAAGCAATCTACAGATTCAATGCAATCCCCATCAAAATACCAATAGCATTCTTTACAGAAATAGAAAAAAAATAATTCTAAAATTCATATGGAACCACAAAAGACCCAGAATAGCCAAAGCTGGTAGGTGAAAGAGGGAGGATTTGAACTCGTGCAGTGTGGCTGGGGACAAGGCTCAGTCCTAACCATTACAAGATCCTTCCTCCTACATGAGACAGCTTCAAAGGCAGTGCTGTGAGCTGAACTGTGTCCCCCAAAGTTTGTGCGCTGAAGCTCCAACCTCTAGTACCCCAGAATGTGACTGTATTTGGAGACAGAGTCATTAAAGGAATGATTAAGTTAGAATGAGGTCATAAGGGTTAGCTCTAATCTAATCTGACTTTATAAGAAGAGGAAATTTGGATATATGAATAGACTCCAGAATGCATCCAGAGGAATACAACAAGAAGGCAGCCATCTACAAACCAAGGAGAGAGACCTCAGAAGAAACCAAACATGCTGACACCTTGATCTTGGTCTTCCAGCCCCCAGAACTGTGAGAAAATACATTTCTGTTGTTTAAGCGACACACTTTGTGATGGCAGCCCAGGCAGACCAGCACAGGCAGTTAGAGCTGGGGAAGGCTGGGCCACGGAAGGACAGTGTGTGAATGTGGAGAGGACAGAGGGCCAAAGCTTTCCAAGTCTAGGTTATTAGAAAGATAAATAAGTGACCCAGCCACAGGTCCCAGAAGGAACGTCTATCCTCACAGGGGCCCGAAGGGCAGCGCCCGGAGTCTGGGGTTTCCCTTGCATTCTTAAATGTCCACAGCACTTTTCCAGGAGTCTTTCACATTCCTGTCTCATTTTTACACCCACCAGCTCGCCAGTTGGGGAGTTCACAGTGGGTGGGTGGTCGGATGTCTGGCATGGACTCCAGATCTTATCCCCGTAAACTACAGGCTGAGAGTTCTTGGGAAGGTTCCAAATCAGGACCACTATCTCTGCTCTCCCTTACCAAAGCATGGTCATTTATATTTTAATGAGATTATTTTCCAACTCAACAGTTTATCTTTCGTTTCATTTATCCCTTTGCCATCTGGTCCCCTTATGTTTGCATGTCGGGCTAGTGGCTTTCTTTGTCTAAGTAGATTTGTCAATAGTTTATAATATTTTTTGGTCATGATCATAATATTTATTTTTCAAGTCAGACAAACTCTTCTGGAGACTTGGAAAAGAGAGCTCTTTTTTTCTTTCTTTTTTTTTTTTTTTTTCATGTCTCTCTTTAACCTGAAATTTTTGTTGCTGGTAAATAAATGTGTATGTATGTAAGCATAAATAAATAAATAACTTCCCAGACCAACATATTTTCCAGTTCTATTTGCTATTTGATAACCTAAATAAGTATTTTATTTAAAAGATTAGATTAGTTTAAGCCAGCCTTATAGCAAACAGTATAGATTCACACAACAAAAGTGGCCTAGCTTCCCTCTAAATTGAAACCCAAATCCAGGCAAATCCCATGTTGTGGAGATTTGTATCTGCTTTGAGTCTCTTGCTTTAACGTTCTTATCTTAAAGCTTCTTATCTCCTGCTTTTTGGCCCTCTCCCAATTACTTTGCGCCCTCTTGATTGCTAACTCATCTCTTTCATCAGCAAAATTGATGCTTTTTATTTACCATCAGATTATTTTAAGTTCTTTCTCCAGGAAAGGGCTTTGACACTCCAGTCCTATTCTAGTGGCTGATGGCACCGTGTACCTGTCAGGTGCCTGGTGGGGCTTTAAGGAACCTTCTGAGGAAGGCTAGGCTTGGTGGGAAGGCCAGCCATGCCCAGGGGCCAGGATTATAGGTAAAATATACCATGAGAGATGCTCAGACCTTTCTGAGAAAAAGTGATTAAAAAATCAGCAACATCTTATATTCCTTTCCTTTGCCATTTCTAATAGGCTTTGAGTCTCCTGTGAGAGTCACATCAACAACCCAATTTCAAGGATGGTGGAAGGCTTACAAGGTTTTTGTGAGAATTAAATAGATCATGCATACAAAATCCTTACCACAACGCCTGACATGAGTAAGAACTTTCAGGACAGTTGATGGTCTACCCTTTTCCTCTAGCGAGAGACTAAACAACTAGTACCTGAAGGATTCAGATCCAGAAGTCAGGTTTCATGTTTCCTAGCAGGTTACACTTCTTGCCATACCTCAGTGTCCCTGAGGCTCTGATGGGAACACATTTAGGGTCACAGGCAGGGGACTCTAAGTAGACCAGTGACATTCCTCTGTCCTCATCTTACAGAGATGAGGGAGGAGGACATTGCACCATCACGATTTAAGAAATTGATGTTAAAGAGCTGATATATAGGGCATGGGAGTCCACGCATAACTGGAATACAGTGATACTGCTCAAACTTCTCTTCATCATAGTAAATGTATCGCTGAGTTGCCATCAGATAGTTATGCCAATGATAAATGGTAACACTTGTGTCCCTTATAGGTGAAGGGAAGCTGAATCAATGCATCATGTTTAGATGTGGCCCAGAGTTTTGGTCTGGTCTGACCTTCCTCTGGATATTTGAGAAAGGCTGAAATCAGGAGAGCATCTCATTTTCCAAGACCCTTCATCTAAGGGCCATGCTGACTTTAGCTTTTCCTTCCTGGCCTTTTTCTTAGTGCCATCTTTCTGAGGATAGACGACTGGCCCACCCATTAGCCCCCCAGGGAGATGGCATGGACTCCACCCACATTAAATGGACCACCTGGCTTCCTCACTCACTGACTAGGTGACCTGGGACTGGGCACTTAAACTCAGTGGGGCTTAGTGTCTTCCACCCTAAAATGGAAAAATAAGCCTACTTCACAGAGCTTTGCAGAGGATTAAATGAGGTACACATTTGAATTGTCCCTATACAGAATAGACAAAGGCAGGTTCCCTCTTGGCTGTAAGGATAAAAAATGGGAGAATGTTCACTATTCTTACCTATTTGGCCACCTTTATCACTCCCTTCAGTCTGGATTCAATGACACTGTATTTGTCCTTCTACTTTCCAAACATGCTATAATGGTCTAATGGTGACTTCCTGGAGGTGTCTTATTTATGTCGAATGCCATTTATGTAGCTCCAGTCACCCATTTGCCTTCGTGCCCCCCCACCCCCAATGGACCACTGAGCGCCCCACCCTCTTCACACTTGCAGGTCTCTCTCCTTGTGCCCCTCCTTACTCCCACTTCACGCTGGGCCTGCTTCCCTTTCATTCACTCCATGAATATTCGTTGCTCTGGGGACTGTCCAGGTGTTGGGGCTACAGCAGTGAACAAAACACACCTAGTCCCTGCTCTCATGGTGTTGGCACGTGTGGGGTAGGGATGGGAGGGAAAGACAGGTCATTAGTAAATAAACCTATTATCTGCCAGCTGCTGGTGGAGTTCTAAGAAACAGAGTCAGGTAAAAAGATACTGTGATATAGAATCAGTCAGGAAGGCCTCCATGACAAGGGGCCATTTGAACAGAGAACTGAGGGAAATGTAGAAGGGTAGGAGTCTTGCAGAAAAGTCTGGGAGAAAGTATTCCAGGGAGAAGGAACAGAAAGTGCAAAGGACCTGAGGCACAACAAGGCTCAAATATCCCTTCCTGAGAGAGCTTTCTCTGCTCTCTCATAATTTATGTTCTCTTTCTTTCTCTAGGGCATATTATTCTTTTCCTTCATAGTGGGTTATCTCCATTTGTGTTTTATATAGATTTTAATATATGTAGACACAGACATAACTTAATTAGCCTCCTCTCTGGATTGTATGCTCCATGAGGGCAAGGATCTTATCTGTTGCTATTTTCCCCCATTTGTATATCCAGAGTTCACTCTCCTATTTGGTATTTAAATAGTTATTGAATGAATCTATAAATTAAAAGTGATTATTATTAACACTGTGCAGTTCATCACTCACAATGTTCTTCACCCCAATAGAGAATTTTCTTTTAGAAATCAGTGCATGGAGTGAAAGTCTCCTTTAAAGAACTGGCGTGCTCCTTTCTTTCAGCGAATGAGCACCAATTGGATATAAAATGTCCATTTCTGTTTTAAGTGCAAGGAATTTTAGGCTCAGTAAGGACAATTCAGATTTAGCATTGGTATATTTGCCTATGTTTTTTCTCGATGATGAGATTGCATTTCTATTGTTTGTGAATTGGATTTCTCTTTGGTGTAATTTATTCAAAATAAAAATCAGAAAGGAGTGATATGTAGGTAGGTAAACAGGAAGGAAAGAGATGGGAAGAAGAGAGGGAGAGAGAAAAGGAAACTATATTCCTCTTCAAGGTATCACTTGTCATCCAGAGTGACACTGCTTTGCAAATTGAGATTGGGGGTGTGGCTGGTCATGATAACTGCCTGTGACTAGTGCTTGGCATGTATCCAGATCCGTGCTAAGTATTTTACATGCCTGATATAATTTAATTCACCACGGAGATACAAGGTAGATATCAATACCCCCAACTTTCAGATGAGAAAATTAAGACTCAACGAGGTTAAAAAACTTGCCTTAAAAGAGAAAAAGTAGAAAAGAGTGCCTGCCAATGGCTTGGACAGGGCTGTCAGAAATACATCCAAGTTGTTCAGATCTCCCCAGCTTGCCTGTGGCCTCGCCCTCTTTATAGGAGGTAAGCCCAACAACAGTGACCATAAACTCAGCCTCAGCTGCGGAGGGCGATACTTTATAAACATCCATTATATTATTCCCTTGCTGCAACAACCCCTGAATTGCAGGCACATCCACTGCTGTTTAAATTATTTTTAAAGGTATCTTTTTAAAAATAGCAAAAGAATGCATGACACCTATTGTAAACTGGCAGGCCGGGTGGTGAAACCCCACTCAGACCTGTGCTGAGAAAGGTGATAATGCATGCAGCGTCGGTATTTCTGAAGAAACTATACGAAAACACCCAGGTGTTGGACCTGGTCCCCAAAGGGAAACAGGTCTCTCCCTGCTTCCACGATGCCCCCGGTTTTCTCGGGGCCGCCGGCAGCACGGGGGCGGGGAAGCTCGGGGCAAGCCCTGGGCCTCCGGGTGCCGGCACTGGGGGCGCGGGGCGAGGCGGCTCCGGGCGCACCTACAGCCCGCGCGCTCGGCGCACGCACACGCGGGACGCGGCACACGGCCACGGACGCTCGCGACCTCACACATCGCGCCCGCGAGCGCGCACACGCCACACACGGGCGCGCGCCCGCGAGCGCGCACCCCGGTCACAGGCGCGCGCCGGGCCCCGCCGGGCGCCGAGGGGCGGGGCGGGCGCGGCCGCTGGTGCCCCGCCAGGCGCGGCCGGGAGAGGGCGCGGCGAGGGGCTCCGCGGCGGGCGCCCGACTTGCTTGCCGGCTCCGGGGCCGCGAGACGCTCGGAGGGAGCCCGCCCGGCTCGGGCTGGGCTGGGCTGGGCTGGGCCGGGCCGGGCCGGGCCGGGCGGCCGGGAGGGAGCGCGCCCCGGGTCGCGCCGGCGCCCGCGAGCCATGGACCCGAAGGCTGGCGGCGGCGGCGAGGAGGAGGACTGCGTGGACTCGGGCGCCGAGACCGGAGGGTGAGCCGCGCCGCGCCGGGCCGCGGGCGGGGGGTGCTCTGCGAGTTGTGCGGCGGCTCCTCCCGGGGCGGGGACCCACCTCATCCCCGCGGCAGAGCCGGAGCCGCTGCGGCGGGACGCGGCGCGGGGACTGCTCCTCCGGGACCCCACCGGGAAGCCCGAGGGGCCGGGGCTGGGCACGCTCCCTCCCGGGCAGGCGCCGCCCGGGGACGAAAATGGAAGGACCCTAGGTGCAGTGCAGTCCCAGCGCAGCCCTCTTGCCCTTCGCCCTCACGTGGGGGGCGTGGAGTGCCAGGCGAACGAGTGTCCCCTCACCGTCGTCAGACAGACGGGGCCGCTTTTGCACTTGTGTCGACCTCCCGCGGGGACTTTCTCTGGCAGCTCCGGAGCCCGGCCCTGGAGACGGGGAAAGCAATAGCGGGGCGGGACACCAGGCACCTACAAGTCTTTCGGAAGTCGGCTACGAGGGTGGCATTTCTCGTTTACGGCTTTTTTGCGGGACTTCTCTCTATGCTGCCGAGACCCCCTCCTCGACTCCTGCAGTCCCGCCCGACTCCCTCCTCGCCCAGTGCACCTGTCCCGGCCCGGACCGGCGGGGCGGGGACGGTGCTGTGATCTAGCCCCGCTCATTGAAAGAAATGTCCTCTTCGCTTCAGCGGACTCAAACAATGAGCTCAAACCTTTGGAGACTAATTAGTCCTCTCCCAACAACACTGTTTTCCTGCATGGGACAAAAGATAGAATGTCTTTTAGAAGCCATTGTAAAGGCGTCCACCCAGCCCCTATCTCTAGAGGACTTTCCTGTGCAGAGTCAGCGCCACATCCAGGATGCGGGCATTGACCCAGGAGGAAAGGGTGTCTTTTCCTAGCTGGAGTAATCCTGGGGGGGGGGGGGGGGGGGGGGGCGGGAGCTGCCCAGGCTACGGAAAGCCTCATTCCTGGAAGGTCGGGGAGGTTTTAGACTAATCTCAGGATTTGGCAACCCTTTGAGGGCCGGCTGAGGAAGCGGCCCCAGAATGGACTCAGAGTTCATTCTGACCCCCGGAAAGCCTCGGTGCAGCCCCTCCTGGCTCTCAACCCCGCCCTTCCCCTCAGGCTCCACCGCCACTCCTAGCCCAAATCTGCGACTCTACTTCCTAGAACACTTACCCAGCAATGGGCTTTCCCTGTTGTCCACACTTAGGATCATTCGCGGTTCGATACAGCACCCAATTATATTCTGGTGGAGTAACCTGATTCTGAATAATGAACTCCCTTGCTTTTCCCCACGTAGCGCGTAAGTGGCATTGATCAACTTTGATTGAAGATCCTTGGCTTTTTTTCTTTTTCTTTCCTGCCTCTAATTAGGTGGACCGTGAATAGAGGAAACAAAGCAAAATTAACCAGCTCATTTATAGCTGGGTTGAATGAAGCATTCACTAGTCCATTCATTTTCAATTTGCTGAGCTCACCTACAGCATATTTTTCCAAGGGCTCTGTCTTAGGGAGAGGAAGTCCTGACCCAGGAGGTGACGTTGCCCCAGGATCTGGACATCAGTGTGACAGCTGCTAGGGCTCCTGGGAGGCACACACTCATGCTGACACCAGGGTTTCTGTTCTCTGCCTCTGAAATGTGTAGTTGCAACGGGACAGAATTGTTTAAAGAATTCTTTGTTGTATTACTAGCATCCTTAAGCTAAAGATAAAGGTAAAATGGCATGCCCATGCATTTAAATAAAATAGTTTCAGTGTGTATGTATTAGTCTTATGTTTGCCATATATTCATATATCCCTTGAATTTTAGTTATCAACAAAAGCTGTTTCTAGGCTAGTTTTCTGGAGCTTGCCTCCCCCCCCCTTACCCTACTCAGCTCTCATAAAGTGCTGCCTGTTGAGATTATGCATAAGGATTGTGTAGAAAACACAAAATTGATGTTTGGTATGATTATATTATGTTTTAAATGCAAATCTGATCATGTCTCTCTCCCTTTGGAACTTTTATGGCTCTGTCATCTATAAAGTGCAAAGACTTTAACTTGGCTTATAAGCCCTAACGTTTTGGAGTCCCTCCTTCTCTCTCTGGCCTTGTCTCTCAGCAGGCCCTTGCTTGCACCCTGCACCTAGCCGTGTCTGACAGATGTTTCTGTTTCCTTGCCTTTGTCAAGCTGCCCTCTTTGCCAGCTACGCCCTTTCCACCTGGCATGCCTGTTCACCTGGTGAAACTCTACTCTTCTTTCAAGACTCAGCTCAAGTGACACATCTGCTAAGGCAGTGATCCTTAATTCGGGGGTCCATGAATTGCTTCAAATTGTATGCAAAATGGTGTGCTTTGTGCATTTGCATGAGAAGAGAACTTACTTTTTGTTTGTTTGTTTTTTAAATTGGATTCTAAAAGTAGCCTGTGATCCCTTCCAAACCAAGTTTGGACAGGGTATGGGACATTTCATTTTCAGCACATTGTGTCTGAGGTCTTGTGAGACATCTGAGTAAAGATCTGAGTCAGCAGTTGGGTGCATCTGTCTGGAACCCAAGAGAGGAGGTCTACATGATGACATTGCATTTGAGAACTGTCTGCCTAACATTGGCAATTGAAGCCTTGGGCGAGATTGAATCAACTGAAGGTAATAGCAGACACCTAGCATTTAGTATGTGCCTTGTACTGTCCTGAGCCTTTACGTGTTTCTTTGACTCTTTGAATCCTTCGCCAACCCTGTGCAGCAGGTGCTCTTTAGGACCAGGCTTGAGAAACTACAATATTTAAATGCCAGGTAAACGAGGATGAGCTGATAAAGGAGCCAGAGGAAGAGTGGGCATGGAGTAAAAGAAGGAATAATGTGATACCATAAAAGCCGAGAGAGGCTTGATTGAGTCTTTGAGAAAGGAAGGAGAGAGTTCAGCTGTGCTACTGAGGAACTAATGACGGTGAGGAATAATGTGAAGTGTCCTTTGTTAAATGGAGAAAATGAATTAAAAGTAGAGTAGTATTTGACAGTGGGGTGGTGGAGGCAGGAGCCAGATTAGAGTAGCTCTGGAAGAGAGTAGAAGGTGGGGAAGAGGAGACAGCTAGATTCCTAAGTCAGGAAAAAGGAGGAGCAGAGAGAGGCAGTAGCTGGAGGGGAGAGTGGAGTGAAGGAAGGATTTCCTAAAAATGGGTACTATTTAGGCAGTCAATGCCAATAGAAAGGATTCTGTAAAAAGGATAAAGAGATAGGAGAAAATGTGATAATCCGTAATGTCAGCTCTCTGACAAAGTGCAGGCAGATGGACTTCAGACCACAGGTGAATGGATGGGTTTAGGTAGGAGGTGGGTGTGTCGCCCCACAACTAGAGCGAGGGAAGGGAAGGTGGGGGGTCTCCATTCCATGATGGAAATGCAGCCCTCCTCCCCAATCTGAAGAGCACGGAGGTGTGAAATAACTGTTTTGGGCAATGTTGAAGGAGAGCCCAGTTGAGATGAGTGATTAGGTATTCATGGTGGTGTGAGTCTACCTTATCTAATTTCCTGCAGCAGTGCTCCAACTACCTAGGTAGGGTCAGGCAGAGAAGTGGTAGGTGGTTGGGATCACCAAGGTTTGGGGTAAGGGGGACTGTCACTAGGTGGTGTGAACAACACATAGGAGCAAGGGATTTCAGGGCATGGCTTAAGGTGGGCAGAGTGAGCCCACTGACACAAGAGCCAGCCTGCTGGCATTCAAATTCTGGCTCCTACTCTTAGGAATTGTGGAACCTTGAGCCAGTGACTTAACCTCTCTCTGCCCTCACTTTCCTCCTCTGTAATATAGGGATGATGATAATACTACCTACTTCATAGTTGTTGTGAGGATTAAATGAATTTATATATGTAAAGCCCCTAGAACAGTTCTTGGCAAAGTAAACCCTCGGCACATTATTATTTCTCACCACACTATTATTATTGTTGCAAAGAACACTCCAAATGATAAACTTAGAGTTTTATGTAATAAAAATGGTGAACTCAAGACCGCATGTTCTTTAAACTCATCACAGTAGATGCTCTGTTGCTTTTAAATACCTTAAGCAATTTGATAATTATTAAGAACATCCAAGAGACTACCGGGCATGCCTCAGTATTATAATTATTATTTTACAGATGAGGAAATGGAAACTTGGAGGACATAGGGCTCGTTAGTGACATGAATTGAAGCATGCTCCCCACCTACTAAAGTTGCCTCTCAAGGAGCTGTTTGATCTGTAATTAATTCTCGTTCTCTGCTCAGACATTTTCGTTGGCTTGAAATGCTGCCTTTGCTGTCTGACCCACAGGTGAAGACTAAAAGCAAACTAGTATTCTTCAGTGACAATTAATGTCATTTTGAAACTCCCATTTTCCAAATCCACTTGAAAGCAAGCCTTGTGCTTCTGTGTACTTTCTGTTAGAAAAAAACTGGCAAGTCGGCTCTGATGGTAGTAAACTATCTTAAGAAACAGAATCCCTTAATAGAGGGACAGGCAGTTCCTTGTACACCCAAATAAAAGCCACTGCTTTTCTATAATGACTGTTTCATTAGTGATGTCCCCAAGATTTGGCCTCTAAGCCTCTCTTTCAAATGTGATGGATTATTTTCATACAGTGGTTTGGTCTGGCATTAATGGACTTCTGCTTCCATGTTCACTGTCACTGAGCTTTTGAACATGTAGGGCCATACCATGTCCTGATTCTTTGGGTGACCTCCAACTGATACTTCCCTGTGACTTAAAAGATAATAAACAATTCGTTGGCCTAGAGTTTAAACAGGTGGATGAAAGAGAATGGGTGGGATACATTTTAAAATGAGACAGGTTAAAAAAAAAAAAAAAAAAAAGATAAAAGGGGAAATCTTGTTTAGAAGACCAGACGATCTGTTAGTACTCAGTTTTCTTTGTGTTCAAGGTGGGACTAGTTAACTCTAAATGACCAGGGCATTTAATTCAGTGTACTGAGAGTTATCAGTGAAGTCCAAGAGGCACTGAGCTTATTTTTTATAGAAATGTCAAGATCAATTTTACAGAAATGCCAAGATCAATCCTTAAGCCATGATTTTCCTGGAAAAGAGAATTTAGGAAGGTATTCTTTTTATATATACTGTATATCAATTGGCAAGTAGGCTTTGGACAGTGTAGACTAGCTTAAGTACAGAACCCTATAAATATCCCTAAATTTGTAATTATAATTAAAATATAGTCAAAGGAGCACAACTAACTTTCTGTTCATTATTAGCACAAATACTAAATAATACATTTGGAAATGTGTCTCTATATGTGTCATGTGTGTGCAAGTACATAATCCTTATATTACTCTGCCCATCTATATCATTTGTCCATAAATTTTTCATTCTAAATTCTCTTTCATGCTTCATTCTGGCAGGGTTGCATGTCTTATATAGACCCAACTGCGTAAATTTTTATGATGTGAGACAAATAAGCAGAAATCTCAAGGCAGGTATTCTACTGCAGTTCCTTCCCACCCTAAAAAAGATGGGAAGTACAGACTTCTCCAGATAACCCTAATCAGATGCCTGGTTGTTCTCTGGAATTGTTTGAACTTATTTATTAAGCACAATATTGTTTGAAGCTTTACAGTTTGTCTTTCACTGGCAGTATTTTCAGTAAATAATCTTTGGGGGTTATTCGAATATATTTTAAGAGCTATAAAACTATTCATGCCTCGACTCATTATTGCCACTTATACTTTTCCTAAGGAAAATAAATGTAAAGTTAT
The DNA here is from genome assembly GCA_008750895.1 of Mirza zaza. Classification (NCBI taxonomy): domain Eukaryota; kingdom Metazoa; phylum Chordata; class Mammalia; order Primates; family Cheirogaleidae; genus Mirza; species Mirza zaza. The sequence continues at coordinate 10,759 of VSMD01025352.1, read as the reverse complement.
ATTCCTAAGGAAAATAAATGTAAAGTTATATTCATAAATACCTTATTGCAGAGTGCTTTGTAAAAGTGGACAACCAGGAACAATCTTAAAGGCAACAAAAGGGAAATGGTTGAATAAATTATAGTACATCACTTCATCTAAAATGAGAATTACAGGAACTATGTAGCAGCATATTATGATGATATCAAGTGAAAAGAGCAGTTCAAAAATTGTATCTCCGTCATGGCAACCATGTACGCATCCCATAAACTAAGGATCAGAGGCTGGAGAGCAATGTGAGGCTTTAAGTGACTTTTGTCTATGAGATTTCTTTTTGACGGTGGACAGGGATGGAAGTTGGGTTGCAGAGCTGGGCCACCCCTCATAGAGAGAGAGGTTTGTGTTTTATACTAGCGAGCTTGAATTTCATCCAGAGAGAGAGATGATCAGATTTGTGCTTTGCAAAGATTAGCTGCTGTATGGGGAAGGAACTAGAGCAGGGTGAGTGTGACTGTCAGAAGACTGACCAGTTAGAAGGCCTGACCCGATGGTGCCTTTAGTCAGGAGAGATACAGAGAGATTGATGCCTGGAGGGGCATTAGTTACTCTAGTACCTGTCCTAAAATATGAAAATACCCGTGCACTTTAAGATTCTTCAACTATGTCTCAAATGTAAATTTCATTCTACATACATATCCATCTGTATGCAGATCTTTAAAATGTATGCATATGTGAATACCGTCTGCTTTGGGAGTATTTGGAAAATCCTAGCTGAAAATACTGACACATTTTTAAGAATAAAAGCAATAGCGATAGCACACGTTCTTACTGTATGTTATATTTGAATAGTCATGAAATTTCTTTAAAGTCTGATCATCTTAAGATGATTGTATTGTAATGGAGTTTGTTTCCCATTGGATCTACCACAGTGGATGTTTGTTGAGCATTCACTGCATTTATATACTGTTACATTTCTACGTATTGTTCTGAAGCTTATATCCTGACTGATTCCAGAAAGAATTTAATGCACCAGTGCTGGGGTTACAAATCCTGGTTTTGAGATGGTGCGGAGCCTTAACTCACTGTCGTCTTAGCCAGTGTGTCACCATGTCCTAGCCAATCCCTTCTACCTCCTGGCTCTTCCTTGCCACACTTAGTCCAAGCCCTCATCATTCCTCACCTCCTGGTCTCCTTACACATAGTATCACTTCAGTTTCCTAATCAATAAAATGAAAAAAATTGCATTGGATATATGTGAATGCAGTTTGTAATATATAAAGAGATATGCAAATGTTAGTAGTTGTTATTCTTACCAGTTTTAAAATTCAGCGATTCCATGACTGCTAAAGTGTTTCACTTGAAAAAGAGAAAACCACATGCTGTTTTTCTTCCATTTTGTTCCTCTACCAATAAATCAGTGCATCATTTTGAGCAACGTAGGTTATTTTAACTAGTAAGAGGCATGTTTCTTGTGATTTTTGTAAAAGTTTTTTATATACTTTTTTAATGTGGTAAACTCAGTGGAGTGAAAATTGGATGATTCCAGAAAAGCAACAGGAGACTAAGGAGATAAAAGGCGTGCATATCTATAAAATTAAACATAATTAAGCAGTTTATTTGCATAACTACATCTCCTAACCACCACAGCAGAATAAATCCCTATGTGCTTAAGTGATTAATTTCCTACTGAGAATGACTTTGGGACGCTGGGGGAAGAAACTAAATAGCTTCCATACCAAATTCATTGCCAGAGAGGGAAATCTTAACAGCCACATAAGTAGGGCAGAAACTTAGTAGAGATTAAGCAGATCCCTGGCCAGATCCCCGTTCTCCCAGTGGCCGAGTGCCAGAGCTAACTTTTCAGCATAGAAAGTGAAAGGATAATGTCACCCCAACCCTAAACCTGCCTTTCCCCTTTCCCTATCACAGCCCACAGTCTGTTACCCTCATGTCCAGCAGGCTTGCTTCTCAGGTGGACCTGAAGTCAGCCAAAAATGTCATGGCACCTTTGTGTTTCCTGATGCTTCCTTGGAAGTGAAAGCCTTCTCAGCTGAGGTTCTCTCTGCCCTCACTGGGATCCTCTGCTTCTGTTGGCAAGAAAACATTTCCCCAGGGTGCGGTGTGAACATTCCAAGGGTGCTCATTTGCAGTGGTTTAAAATTTTTAAGTGAATCTGTGAGTCCGTGAATCTGTCGAAAACTTTGGGCCTTCTTCCTAGCAAATAAACAACCATTCAAAACTTTGCCAGCAAATTTAAATGACCTCCTGCCCCCTGTAAGCAGGATTCACAGAGCTTGTGTGAAAGACCCCAGATTCCTACAGTGTCTTCGAAGTTTCACTTTCAAATTCAGACATAAGTTTATTTTGCAAAAAAGGGGCCTCAGCACTTACCGTTTTTAATTTGTGACATTTCTTCATTAGTTGAATGCTACTTATAACTGACTTTAAAATTCTGGCTTGCATTTGGATAAAGAATCCTACTAACACTGAGGTCTTGTGTTTCAGGTCTGACTACAGCCACCTGTCCTCCACCAGCAGTAAGTATCTTTTAAGTGTCTTTTAGAATTGTCTTAACCATCCCCGACATGTCAATACCACAGAGGGCCTCGGTTGTACATGCTTTAATGGTAGGTAAGAATCACCAAAGCCACCCTTGCCAAAGAACGTGACACAGGATGTTCCCAATCTGGAAGCGGAGACTTTTCCTGGAGAATTTAATCATACCTTAATTTTAAGACAAGATATGCCACCACTTTCCCTACAAAAATCCAGGCTGAAGGATGTAGCCTAGGCTTAACCAGCTGCTTGTGAGTGCTTCTAGGAAGGACACCTTCTCTGAAGAATCTGAGGCAGCTCATTCACTGAGCAAACATGTATCAAATACCTGTTACCCAGAGGATAACAGAAAGCTCAGCGCACAGCCGCCAGGTGCATGGGGTTGCTCAGCTCATCTCTTGGCAAATCTCCCCCCATATATTTCTGCATCTGCAGGCAAATACCATTCTCTCTCCAGTGGAAGGACCATGTATCTCTGACAAAATCCTGAGAAGTGTGTTAACAGCAATACTGACGCAGGTTGTAATTAGGGAATTTGGCTATCACTTTTCCACTTAAATGTAGCTAAAAGGAATATAGACATTTTTATCAATCCATCTTCCTATATTTGTAATTCCTGGCTTACACATGGTTGTTATAGATGGCAAAAAAAATGATTAGGAATATGAATATGTGTATAAAGTCATTCTGAGCATGAAAAAGGTGCTTATATTTAATATTAAAGTACAGGTAAATGTACTCTTGGGAAATTATGCCTCAAAATTAGAAAGAATTTATTGCGATTAAATTTACTACATAAATGACCAAAGCCATTCAGATTGATTGAGCACTTATTTTAAAATAACAAAAAATAATTGTCTTACAATAAAAAGCCCTGATTTTTAAAATCAGTAAATACCGAATTGTTTTGCCCTATCTCACGATCCTGTTAAACTCTCAATTCAAATAGTTCCCAAATGAGAAGACACTTAATTGGATTATTCCATTTATTGATGGTTAGTTTGCCTTTGCAATAAGAGACAGTACAAAAAGCTGTATATCTGGAATTGTAATTTAGTGTCAAATTATAATGTATTTCATTATTAGTATAACTGCAACTAGCAATTTCTGGTCAATTTCAGCCAACTAGAGACCCAGCACTGCCCCTTAGTTATTAAGAACCATTAGTAATAATGAGAATAATGCTCCAATGAGTTGCACTCATTCCCTGAAGCTCTTGCATTCCTAAAATCAAAGAAAGCTCTCTTGAACTCTTGCTCTCTCTGGGCCACCATTTTCATTCCACTGTTTTGCCCACAGGCTACATTTCTTTAAGAAATGATTTTTCAGAAATACTTGCCTGAAGCCTTTCCTCAATTTGTAGCTCTCAAATCAGTCCTCTGGGTCATAACAAAGCCCCTCTCTAGTCATCAAAACTGGTAATTTGGTTTGGGATGTTTTCCTCGCCATTATTTTAATTGCAGTCTCTGAGCTGGAATTTCTGTTAGTACAGCTGGGATCAATACCTTGTTAATTGCTCTTCCATTTTACTTTACATATTTGGTGGTTCCTGCCTCATTCTTCAGTGTCAGGGCCTCTTAGTAAGTATGTATGTATGTGTTTCAGTTAGGAAATGCATTTGGCTACAGATAATGGACAAAAATAAAAACAAGTAGGGATTTGTTTTCTTTTAACATTAAGAAAAGGAACCTCCAGAGGAGGCAGTGTAGGTCTGGTGTAGAAGCTCCTTTAATTGTTCTACACCATTCTCAGTTTTTGGCTTCCATCCTTGGGCTCACCTCAGAGTTACAACGTGGCTGCCTCCACCACAGCCATCACATCCATGTTCTGGGCAGGAAGAAGGAAAAGGGAAGGGCAGAAAGTACCTGCCAGCTGAGTCATCACCATTTTTAAAGAGTTATCCCAGAGACTCTACCCAGTAATTTTGGTTATCTCTGTTGGCATACATCTTGGTCACATGTATATCCCTAGACACAAGGGAGTCTGGAAAATGTTGTTTTCTTTGGCCACATTGCCACTTAAATCTATTCTTTAAAATATAGATGTGACAGTGCTACAATAAGAGAAAGTATTTTCCGAGTAGATTTTTAAAATAATATTTCCCCATAAACTAGATAATCGGGCTCCAGGGGCTGATCAGAGAGAAGGGTAATAGTTTTGTTATGTGTCCTGAATGTCTGAGTTGCAGGGCCACTCTCCCGTCACAGTTGACCCAGCCTGGCACCCTCTGTGTCCAGCGGGGCCCAGGGCTGCCCGGCTGCGGCGGCAGCATCCCAGTCCCTGTTTATCATCCTGGGAGGAGCTTCTGCATCTCATTGTCATTCTGCTGCTGTTGTCAGCTTCTCTCAACTAAATGGCTTATTTCTGAGTGATTCCTGATTCCCGTTTGGGACTAGAGAGTTGATTCTAATCGTTCACTATCAGAAAAGGGATTGTTCTGTGTCTGCAAGTGGTTCTTACTCAACATTCACGTGATGCGCCTTCACCCGTCTGTGCCTGTGTGCACAGGAGGGGGGCATAAAGGCTTCCTTGGGGTGAGCTAGCATTCCTGTCGCCCTTGTTGCCTGTTTGTCCGCGGCTGGGTTTTCATTATTAGGAACCGTCCCCAGAGCTGCCTCCAGAGAACACCAGGCACTCTACACGTTAGTTGTTGTCTTTTCCCTCAAAGTGCAGGGGGCCCCGTCCTCCTGCTGCCTGCCCCGAGGGGAGAGGAAGAAAGGTCATCGCTGAGGGGAAAGGCACAAGAGCACTGGCGGGGTCAGGTGTCCTGGCTTCTAGTCTGGGTTCCCCCAAGAATGAGCCATGTGCTCTCGGGCTGGTCATTTACTTCTCTGAGCCTCAGTTTCCTCCCCTGTGGAATGAGAAGGTTGGGTTGGGAAGCCTCTAAGGACCCTTGCAGAAGGTCTAGGATGTTAAGACGTGAATGTCTTAGAAGCTCCTTTAAAAAGAGGGAGAGGGAAGGAGTGAGGAATCTATACCTTTTCTCTTTGAACCAGAATAAAAGTCTGGAGGCCCGGGCATCCTCTCTGGAGTCTGAGCATCTCTGAGTGGTGAGCTGCCTTTGGGTTGGTGGCACTGGAGTGTGGTGAGAGGCGGCAGAAGCTATTTGTCCCCCTCCCCTCAAAGAACTGCATGGGTGTGGGGCAGGGGTGGGGGTGAGGCTTGTCAACCATTATCCTTTTTTCTTTGACCTCACGGATGGCAGAATCGCACTTCCACCGGTTCGTCCTCTGTCACTGCCCAGCTCTGGGGGAAGTGGCTGAGGGGCCTCTGTAATGGACAGCTTGGTTTTGTTTGGGTGAATGTTTTCCAGTTGCAACTGATTCCTTTGCCTTTTTTAGATTGACAGGGAAGGCAGGCTTTTCCTTTATGTTTTCTGGAAAGCTAAACACACTGTTGGCATGCAGGAGATCTCAGTAAATCATAATACTTGCTAAGGAAGATGAATTTAATTTATGCTCTCAGAATCAAGTCGTTTTTCCAGAAATCTGGTTAGAAGATCATCAAGCCGCTATGTACAATTTGCATTCTTACGTGATTTAAATAAAAGGGAGTAAATTTTATAAAAAGAAAAGGAGAAAAGCAATAATTATGCCAGGGGAAAAAAAAAATCAACTCTGCCACGTAATACTAATGAAATTCCCATCATGTGTGATTGAATATTCCATTCAAATAAGGATTATAATCACACTTGGAGAATTACTCTTAGAAGGTGCCAGGAGCTTAATATGATATTTTTAAGAAAGTATGACATTTTTTGAGGATATCTAGCCCCAGAATAATGCCAATAGGAAGTAGTCAAAGAATTAACTAGTTCTCTCTCTCAGGCTGTTCCATAGGGATCTCCTCTGTTTGCCCTTCTAATTTTGGTCCTAAAACTGTCACCCTTTAAAACTCAGTACCGTCATTAGCTCTTCACCTGGCACCCTAGACTGCCAGTGGTGGCAGTGTGTGCCACTTCAGACTTTGTGCTAAAGTGCTAAAAGGCCAGGTGAAATGATCCAGAGGGCATCTCCCAGTTGCTGGCAATGTCCTGAGGAATTCTCTGTGTCTGTTGAAATGGGGGAAATTGCCATGCACGGTGTGTTGTGCTTATTTGAGCCCAAGAACGTGTACCCAGCTATGCAAAAACAGCACATATTATGGGTAGGTAGAAGTCACTAAATGTGTTCTTCAGTTTATCTGGGCCTCAGATTCCTACCCTCTTCTCTTAACAGCTTCCACCTCTGTCCTTCCAATGGCTTCCCTATTTCCTGCCTATGTCGTCTGTGCTGGCCCAGAGCTGCCACACGCTGTACATTCAAGGGTATTCTATTCCCTTGGCTTTCCTGGGCCACCGTGTCTCTGAATTGCCCTTCAGGGCAGCCCTGACCAGGAGCAGCTAGTGCTCTGGGCCTCTGGACACACTGGAGGGAAAAGGGTCAGGTGGATCATAGGTGTTTTTCAAATAGGAAAGTCCAGGCATCTTTGTTAATTGCAAGGCACCGTAGCTGGTCTAGAGCCACCCTGGGGGCTTGTCAGTTTTGCCTCGCTGCTCTGCCTGGGAAGACATCTCATCCCTTCCTGAAGCTGTCTTTTCTCACAGGCGTATCTTTCCACATAAATGCTGCCTTCTCCCTTTAGTTCCTTAGTAGTACCAACAGTTCCTTGCAATTTCAGGATACTGATGCATAATATGTTTTGATTTTGGCTTTGACCATATTTGTGCAACCCATCAGCATTTTAGAGGGAAAGATAAGCTCATTGTGATTTAATTAAACAATTAAATTTGTGATCAGCAAATATAGGAGCTTTAAAAGTAACACATGGAAAAGATATGATTGCATACTGTGGAACTCAACGCTGGTAGGGAATATGTGAAAACATATGATCTGTGTCTCCATATCCAAGAGCTAAATGCAGACTTGGAATAATGAAGTATCTATTATTATTTTCTTTGTGCTTTCATTAGAGAAGATTATAACTTATTAACACATTTTGCTCAGTTTAGAGCCAGTTTTTATCATGTCTCCAAAATAGGAAGATTTATATTTTGGGAGAGGTGATAGTAGGCAGTTTAACTTTGATGTATTTGTATGAGTTATCTTCATCATTTTTCTCTCAAAACAGATATTCTTTCAGAATCTTATTCTATAAGATCTAGGCAAAACTCAAATCTATTCATTAATCCTCCTGAAGAACAATTTTAGCTATTGAACTTCCTTAATTTTGTAATTATCGTGGAGTTGGCAACATACACAGGTTTGCAAAAAGACTCAAAATCTACCTACTCCATCCCAAACTTCACATCCTCCCACAGTGAAAGCATCAAAAGAAAAGTCACCAGTATTCTCTAAATTAGAATGTAACCTTTTAGACAAAGTGCATGGTGGAACTTGAATATCTCAGTTCAGGTCTGTCACTATTTTCATTAATTTTCTGCTTCCTCAGTTCCCAAAGAGCTTATTAGTAATACTAATGATGTTGTTTGATGTACTGTTATAAACCCCGAAGTTGACATAGAACAAATCAAAGCACTAGGGAGGTGGTACACTTATTTGCAAGTGGAGGAAAATCATGGCGTTTTGAATTTCTACTCTGCTGCTCTGCAAAGCTAGAAGCACTTGAGTGTGCATCTTCCGGCAAATAAACCCCAGATGAGAACTACTTCCATTTCTATTACATTTAAGACCATGTTCTGGCACAGCAGTCAGATTCATGTGCAGAGCTGTCTCAAAGGAGATTCAGAGTAAGCTGCGCGTGGCTGGAACAAGTCTGCAGTCCTCGATGAGGCTCTCCATGAGTAGCCGTGTGCTAGACAGTGGTGTTAGTGATAACATGCTCCATCTCATTGTATGCTCATGGCTGCAGAGACCAGTGAGAAACCTCTAAGATGCTGTGCACGTGGATAGATCCGTCTGATTTCCTTGTCCAGTCTGATTTAGCATGTAGCTTGCAGATGACACTAATAAAAAGTCAACAGGCCTGGCTGTGTCATTTATGGCAGTTCTGGGTTTTTTAGCTACTCAAGTGGAGGCTTAGCCACAGCCTCAGAGCCACACAACGCCGACTGGTGTGGGTTGGGGTATCCCAGTCACTCCATGTTCTGTCTGCTGCCTGGGGAAGGTGTTCCTGGCCTGGCACAGCACATAAAATCACCACACTGGCAAATTTGCTGTTCAGAGTGTGGTCCAGGGACCACTGCATTAGCATCACCAGGGAGCTTGTTAGAAATGCAGAATCCTGGACTCCACCCCAGGCTCCTGAGCCAGGTGAGTTGCATGAACTGAAAGCTTGAAGAGCACTAAACTAGTTCATCTCCCCATTAAGCAAACTTGCTCTTTTTTTTTTTTTTTTTGAGACAGAGTCTCGCTTTTGTTGCCCAGGCTAGAGTGAGTGCCATGGCGTCAGCCTAGCTCACAGCAACCTCAAACTCCTGGGCTCAAGCAATCCTGCTGCCTCAGCCTCCCGAGTAGCTGGGACTACAGGCATGCGCCACCATGCCCGGCTAATTTTTTCTATATATATTAGTTGGCCAATTAATATCTTTCTATTTATAGTAGAGACGGGGTCTTGCTCTTGCTCAGGCTGGTTTTGAACTCCTGACCTCGAGCAATCCGCCCACCTCGGCCTCCCAGAGTGCTAGGATTACAGGCGTGAGCCACCACGCCCGGCCGCAAACTTGCTCTTAAATCGTCCCTGTTACCTGCAGCTTAACTAAATCTCTTACTTTTAAATTCTAGTTTTTCAAATCTGCAGGCTCTAGGATCTGCATAATAACTAGCTGAGAAAAATTTTCACTTGATAATATATAAAATTTTTCCTTGATGACTTAAAAGAAAGAATTGTGTTCCTCTGCTGAGAGTGGTTTATTTTAAAACACGGACTATGTCCTTTATGAGGCAAGCTAGAGGTGTTTGTTTTGGGTTTGTCTGAGAAACAGGTGGCAGCCTTACCTACAGCACCATGGAAGTAGCAGACGGAACCTCTGAGATGAATGGAGCTACTGAAGCTGGACGTGAGAGTGCATTTAGACTGTTCCTGGATGGCGGGGGGTCTATGTAGCCAGAATCCTCTGAATGGGAGCCCGAAACGCTAGACAGCATTACTATTTGACAGTTGATAAGAAAAAAAGCAATAACCAAAACGATACGCATCAGGAAATCAAACTGTGAGCACAATACACTACACAGGCGACTCCTCTGATGCTCTGCTACACTGACATCCGTTTCCAAAAAAATATGGTGTAGCCCTTCTGGCTTCAAAGATAAGTTTTAATTGTGTGACTTCAGTGACACAGGGGGTGTTGATTCCTATCCAGGATATGAGAGAAAAATGGAGGCAGACTGCTCATGACTGCATTTTTTTCGCCTGAGAAGCTGAAGTGGTACTTCAGGGACATCTGGTCTCCCAGGGTCCCAGGGTGGAACATGGACACCCCCCACCCCCTGCAGGGAGAGAGCAAAAGTGAGGAGCTGCCACTACTCCTGCCCTTGATATGCCTGGTGCTTTTCTCATTTTTAAAATAATTTTTATTACCCAAATAATACATAGTCATTGTAGAAAAATCAGAACATACAAATTAGAAAAAAGAAGAAAACCCAGAATCCTACCATCCAGAAACAACCAGTATTCATAATTTGGTGTCGTGTCTGCCTTTATAGATTTTTTTCCTGAGCATCTGTAATATAATTCTACATATATAGAATTCTTGGTAATAATTTACCAAATTTACCAAAATGGTATTGTATGTATTGTTTTATGGTAGAATTTTCTCACTAACTATGTTGCGAACATCTTCATACATCAGGAAATTCACTGGTACAATAGTTTGAGTATCCATACAGTATCCACTGCATTTCTGTGCTGTTCTGTTCTCACCAGCGCCCTATTGATGGTCCTGTAAGTTGTGTTCATTTTTTTCACTATTATAAACAGCATGCCTGAGAACATCTTTGTGCTAGGTCTTTTTTTTTTTTTTTTTTTTTTTTTTTTTTTTTTTTTTTTTTTTTTTTTTTTTTTTTTTTAGACAGAGTCTCACTTTGTTGCCCAGGCTAGAGTGAGTGCCATGGCGTCAGCCTAGCTCACAGCAACCTCAAACTCCTGGGCTCAAGCAGTCCTGCTGCCTCAGCCTCCCAAGTAGCTGGGACTACAGGCATGTGCCACCACGCCCGGCTAATTTTTTCTATATATATTAGTTGGCCAATTAATTTCTTTCTATTTATAGTAGAGATGGGGTCTCGCT
>VSMD01025351.1:0-13745 GCA_008750895.1 Mirza zaza | reverse complement strand
TCATAATTTGGACAAAGCACATGCAGGAGCTAATGAACAGCAATGCCAAAGGGGTCTCTCTGATAAATGGAGCCTGTGATCATAAAATTAATACTGTCTTCTTTAGGTGAAGGTGCTATCGATTTTCGTAGGATATTCCTTTTGAATTATTTGTCCAAGATAGATCATTTCTGATTTCCATAGTTATAGTCTGTGCGTACCCATCAGTTTAGGATAGGTGGAGATACTTAAAGATACAGAAAAATAAATAGGTTAGAAATAGGAATAATTTCATCAGACTTGGAAAGTGCACGGGCCATTTTCACCTATGTCTCTGGTTACTACTATATACACTAGAGCCCCTGAATTGTTAGAGAGTGTTTTCAAGTACATTTGAGGCCACCCAAATGTTCTCACACAAATTACTTCCATGAATCAGTGTTTTCACCAACCTTTATAATTCTAGCCAAATTAAAAATTACAAACAGAGATCTTTCTGTGGTTTTTAGGTCCACGTTCTGATACTTAGTATGCATTAGGGCAGACGTCCTCAAACTACGGCCCGCGGGCCACATGCGGGTGTTTTTGCCCGTTTTATTTTACTTCAAAATAAGATATGTGCCTTGTACATAGGAATTTGTTCATAGTTTTTTTTTTCTTTTCTTTTTTTCCTTTTTTTTTTTGAGACAGAGTCTCACTTTCTGTTGCCTGGGCTTCTGTTGCCATGGCATCAGCTTAGCTCACAGCAACCTCAAACTCCTAGGCTCAAGTGATCCTCCTGCCTTAGCCTCCCAAGTAGCTGGGACTACAGGCATGTACCAACATGCCTGGCTAATTTATATATTTATTTATATATATATATAATTTTTTTTTTTTTTAGTTAGCCAATGAATTTCTTTCTATTTATAGTAGAGACGGGGTCTCACTCTTGCTCAGGCTGGTCTCTAACTCCTGACCTCGAGCAATCCTCCCACCTTGGCCTCCCAGAGCCCTAGGCTTACAGGCGTGAGCCACCGTACCCGGCCATAGTTTTTTCTTTTTAAACCATAGTCCAGCCCTCCAATGGTCTGAGGGACAGTGAACTGGCCCCCTGTTTAAAAAGTTTGAGGACCCCTGCATTAGGGTGTTTTCCATACATAAGGATTTTCTGACAAACGACCGAAATATCATTCAAGCACAATGATTGCAAGAGAGAGTTCGGGGCTAGCTCTCCCTGCCTCTACCCCCAATTAGTGCCCTGACTTTGTGAAGCTGAAGGAACATAGAGGAAATGTTGATCAAAATTCCATTTGTTCGAACACTCTGAGGCTGTGCTCGGTGTCAGCGCAGGATTATAGATGCATACGGTATTTGAGAAGACATTCAATTAAGCACTTTGGGGACCTTCTGGAAACATCTATATATAGGCCAGTTATGACCAGTTTTGAACATTACTTTATGTTTGCACTTGGGTAAGTATAGCATAGCCACGCATGGCCCTCCTCCATGAGACAGCTGAACAGAAGGACCATGTTCCAAAGAGAGCAGCAATCTGTTGCCGCCAGCTTTAAAGGATTCTGCCCCAGTACTTGGGAGGTGGGAGTTGCAGGCCAAGTTTTGATCACTGTTCCCATCCCTCGAGAATATTTTTTTTTAAAGGGTTGATAACCACCATTTATCGAACTCTTCTTCTTTTCCAGATGCTTTGCCTGCAGTGACACGTAACACGAGAATCTTGTGAGGTGGTTTGTATTATTAACGTTTTCAGATGAGGAAATTGTAATTGCTGGCAGATGGGCTGTTCCAAGGAATTTCACAGGTGAATAGGAAGAACTACAATTCGAATGTGGTTCTGTGTGATTCCATTGTTCTGCCTAATACTACACCACACTATGTTTTAATAACAAGGAGTGACATAGCACCTCTTGTATATTCCTGGATAGAGCTGGAACCTATTCTACTAAATGAAGTATCTCAAGAATGGAAAAACAAGCACCATGTGTACTCACCAGCAAATTGGTATTAACAGATCAACACCTAAGTGGACATATAGGAATAACATTTATCGGGTGTCGGGCAGGTGGGAGGGGGGAGGAGGGGATGGGTGTATACAAACATAATGAGTGAGATGTGCAACGTTTGGGGGATGGTCACGCTTGAAGCTCTGACTCAAGGGGGGAAGGGGGGCATTGGCAATATAGGTAACCTTAACACTTGTACCCCCATAATACGATAAAAAAATAAAATAAAATAGCAAGGAGAGTTCGCCGTGTATGGTTCTGTATAGCTTATGTCAGAAAGTCTGAAGGTTGACCTTTAGGTTTGAGGCTGAAATTAAATTCATTACTTTATGTGACTGATGTCACATACACTGTGACCTTAAACTCCATGGTGTGAAGGTGGTACAAACAATTTTACAAGAAAAGAGTCGTCTTGGTTCCTTCTGGAAATTTACTTGAGAGGAAGGGAAAGGACTAAGAGAAGGAAGGCCATCTTTTTCTGGAAGTATCAGAGGAGCTTTTCCGTGGCCTTACTGCCTGGGAGTAATCTTGTGTGAGGTGTGTCCATTAGGAAAATTGAAGGATTTCAGTTAATTTTTATATTTGAAGGACTGTCCATTTTCAAAAAAGCACAGAGATGAACATTGAGAAAATAACTCCTTGGCAAAGAAAAACCAAAAGAATACTTTCTGAATGTCAAATGCAAGTACAACATTCTTTGAGTCACCATAGAAATAATCTGGAATGCTTCTGATATGAATGAAGCTGGAGGTCAATGTAATTAAGTGGTTAATAGTATTATCTATCTATTTGAGTGTATTAACAGAATCCATTGGGGCCAGGAGCAGTGGCTCATGCCTGTAATGCTAGCACTCTTGGAGGCTGAGGCGGGCGGATTGTTTGAGCTCAGGAGTTCGAGACCAGCCTGAGCAAGAGCGAGACCCCATCTCTACTAAAAAAAAAAAAAAAAGAAAGAAATTAGCTAAACAACTATATATATGTATGTGTGTGTGTGTGTGTGTGTATTAGCTAGGCATGATGGTGCATGCCTGTAGTCCTAGCTACTGGGGAGGCTGAGGCAGGAGGATTGCTTGAGTCCAGGAATTTGAGGTTGCTGTGAGCTAGGCTAATGCCACAGCACTCTAGCCCGGGCAACAGAGTGAGACTCTGTCTCAAAAGAAAAAAAAAAAAAAAGAATACACTGGGCTGACGGTAGAATAGGAAGAAAAAGCAAAACTGAGTTATGTGAGTTGTATAGGAAGATAGCTATGACTTCATGTGGGTGTAAGCCAATGCTAGCAGAGATTGAAAGAGGTGGTGTAGACATATATAGAAAGAGCAGAGCGATTTAGTAGCTTAGAAATAACAATTGGGAAAGAAAAGAAGATATTTACATGGTATTCCATTTCTAGAGTTTGGTAAAATGAGGGAAGTTGAGACTCTGGAAGAAATGAATAGATAGGTCATGCTTTTAGAGGACTAGCAGGTCACAGGTCTAGAAGACAGACAGAAGAGTGCTGCTTATCTTACAATAAGCATGGAAGTAGTAAATATGAATCAAGGAAGAACAACCGAGCTTAAAAACAAACGTACTAAGTCAGTTATACATATTGGGTGGAAGAGTTGATAAATATACCATCTGTCAATACCACTTTTTTTTTTAACATTAGCATTTCACTCACCACCCTAGATACTCATGAAATGCTTGAGGGTCACGAACATGTCATCAAATCATGTGACAATGTTACCTCACTGTTTAATGTATCAACCAGGTGTTTAGTGCCCTAAACGAAGCACTCTGCTGAACTATGAAGACAATCATGGATGTAACCTGAACTTTGAAAAGTAAGCTAATATATCCGATAGTAACAGTAGGTTGGTCCATCTGCAAGATAATCAGTACACAGGAGACCTGTGATTTTTACAGAAAAAGGAAGTGCCTGAATAAATGTACAAATAAACGATTGGCACGTGATAATCTTTTGATATGGCAAAGAATCCTTGTTCCTTTGGAATTTTTATATTGGCCGGCTTTATGAGTTGAGGTTTAGCTTGTAAACACAATATACATATATATATAAATATATAATTATAAAATATAAATTTTATAATTTATAAAAATTATAAATAAAATATATAAAAACTCTCTGAACTGTTATCCCAGAGTTATCCACTGCTATCACACTGGCAAAAGAGCCCTCTCTTAAATATATAATTAAATATTATTTTTAAATATCAAAGCAATTTATTTACCCGGCTTTAACCACCATTATTTAATCACCCTTTTTCCTGATTTGAGCCTTGTCAGCAGAAAGAGTGTGGATTGAAAGTAAATTAAACTTTTGCATCAAGTCTTATAGTATACACAGAGGGTAACAGAAAAAGTTTAACATACAAGGACCAGAATAATTATAACAAAATTTCCCATTAAATCTATTCACTATATTCCATGAAATAAGATTTTATCTTCTAAATCCAATAATATTCCATATGCACATAAGAAGAAAACTTCTTCCTTTCTAAATATCAAGAAAAATCTATCACTTGGTAAACATGAGTTTCTATTGGATAATATGCTTATCAATTAAAAAATTTTGATTCTTTATTTGAAAATCTGAATTCCATGCTTTTTTTTCCGTAGTGTGAAACCATCAATCTCTACTGTACCATATTATCCTGGAGTTTTAAAGGCACCACATATAATAGTTATCAATAGCATTCCTTGTTATCACCCCCCTAAAAATACCCATAAATCTCTCTCATGATGTTCTGTGTTCTGAAATATCCTAGGAAATGTCTCACATGTTCTCATGAATAAGTCTTCTTAGCCTCCAACATGACAAGGTCATTCACTTTTGGGTTCAAACTCCTCCGTGCCTCTAGTAATAGGGTCTATGCAAAAATAGGGGCTCAAATTGTACCTTCTGTATTTCCAAGATCCATGTTTGTGTTAAGTTGCTACTCTGCTTGTGGCCACAATACTATACCATACTGTAGAGTCAAGGAAAGGGCTAACACATGGGTCATCCAATCCCGGGAGCCCTGAGCTAAGTAGCCCTAAGTGAGACATGGGTATAGCCACTCTGCCCTATAAGTTTGGGGCCGAAGCTTCCACAAGCCTGCCCTACTGTGAAGTGATTACAACCCAGGATGCTTACGGGAGAAATCTCCTTTGGAAGATGAGCTAACAAGCAAAATATAGCAAACACACAGAGGAAACAAATACCATGAAGTCTTACCCTTGAGGAAATAGTAATAATAATTCTAGAAATTACAACAGCAGTTATTTATAAGCACAAATTATGTACCAAGCACTGTACTAAATGCCTTACCTATAGTTCTCATTATCACCCTGACCCTATGAGATAGATACTATTATTATTGCCCTCTTATGGGTGAGGAAAGTGAAAAACAGAAAGGCTAAGTAACCACTCATGAGCAAAGAGGTAGTAAGTGATGGAGCCAGAATAAGAACTAACATGTCCAAGTCCAGTGTCTATATTCTTACCCACTTTGCTCTACTGCAATCTTAAAGGCCTTTGGCCTGTAGATTAAAGAATGAAAAGTATAAAGTAGTAAACATTATTTATGTGGTTGTAAAATGAGTCGATTAGAAAACATGAAAACAAAAATATGGTCATTCAAATAAAAGTTGAAATCATGAGCCACCTGGCGCATTGAATATAGCTGAAGCCTGAATTTCTGAACTAAAAATTAAGTCGAGGAAATGCTCATGATTCAGTTCAAAAATATAATAAAAGGATAGGACATTTTGAAAATATTAAGAAAGATGAATGGAATGAATCAGAAGTTCTAACGTAAGACTAACGGGAGTTGTAAAAAGAAAGAATAGAGAGAATGGTGGTAAGCCAATATTTAGGCATTTGATAGCTGAGAACTTACTAGAATTAATAAGATATGAGACTTCAATTTGAATAAAATATTCCAGAATGATGAGAAGACTTTAAAAAAAAATCACCAAAACCCCACACTAAGGCATGTTATAGAGAATCAAGTATAGAATTGATAGAGGGAAAATTCTGAAGTATAATAGAAATATTATGAAGTTTATTATTGTAAGTCTTAATTCAACGAGCAATGGAAATGAACCACCAAAGTGTTCATTAAAAATATCTTTGAAAGTAGAATTCTATAGCCTTCAAAGTATCATTCAGTAACCCAGATGAAATAAAACATTTTCTGATATATAAACCAGACCGGTTCTGCTAATATTCCAGCTAGAAGAAAAGTAAGATGAAAAGGAAGTTGGGAGTGAAAGAAGCAAGAGTGAACAAGCAGAATTAGTAATATCTGTTGGTAAATACAAATGAGTATTGATTCTTTTTTCAAATTTTAAAAATTTTTATTTATTTTTATTTTTTATACAGACAGAGGTCTTGCTAAGTTGCCCAGGCTGGTCTTGAACTCTTGGCCTCAAGTGATCTTCCTGTCTCGGCCTCCCAAAGCACTGGGATTACAGGCATGAGACACCATGCCTGGCCAGTATTGATTCTTTAAATACCATAATAATAATTATGAAGTCTCTGTGCTAAAAAATAAGCTATAATAATTATAGAATTCTTAACAGATATTGGGGAGGAATGCAGAGGATAGTTAAAATAGATCTTGTTATATTTTTGAAGGGATAAGAAATGCAGATTAACTTTAGACTTTTCTAGAAAAATATAAGTTTATAATGTTATTCAAGCATCATTTGTATAATTTTAACGTGTGTATATGTACATCTCTATCTATCTGTCAATCTATCTATCTATGTATATGTACCCAGAAGCTTAAAGGGTATCATTTCTATTTTCTCAATATTTCAAAATTCCTCATAAAATAAAAACAAAAGTAGAGCAATAAAATAACACACCAGTGATCTGGGTATCATCCTTAGGTCAAACTTAGCACCTCAAGTACACATTGTATAAAATTCTGAGGCATTCTTTGTCATTCCACCCTGAGTTGGTCAGATTCTTGTTGAGGCTAATGATAGTTTTAGATTTCTGAAAAAAAAACAATCCTGGTTTAGAGACTATATTAGTATATTAATATATCAGATGACTTCTGGTTATATTTTGACCTTTAAATATCTAGGAAATAGCTATTACCTAAAGATCTAGAAATATCTAATATCCAAGGAAGGTTAAATATTTCTCTTGGTTGACTGATTGAATTTTTTTTTATTTGTTTGGATGATTTACTTTTTGTAAGTTTTATTTTTTTCACTGTCTCATTCCTTGCTGAGATTGGAAAAGAAATAAGATTACAAGCAGAATAGGGAACCTGTACTGTGAATATTGTCATCAAGTCATTCTGAACTGTTGGTCAAATAAATGAAGTTGTCTTAATTCTAGGAGGTTGTTTGCAAAATATCACAAGTTTAATTGGAACCTGCCCAAACTTAGTAGATGTATCTTTGACATAAAAGATACATTTGCTCCCTGGGTACTGAAAACTATCAAATCTATTTTTATCTAAGGCTTGTATACAAATGAAATAAAGTCTAATAATAACAAAAATATACAATGATTGTTTAGATCAGGGGAGCTGCCATGCTAATATCTCATTACGAAGTAGATATTAGAAAACTCTATTATTGACATTTCCACATAGTATCCTAAAATCAAAAAGACTTCATTTTGCAGGTTATTGAGATTTTGACCCATACCATTTAAATGACCTTTTTAAAATAGGCTTAGTTTTGGATTGTCTAATCGAGGATTATGAATAAACCAAAAAGCATTGCCATACAAATATATGAATAAAACAATTTGAAATGGTTGGTTTCAGACAAATTCTATAAGCAGGCTAATGTCCCTTAATGCAAACAGCTTTGTCAAGATTAATAAATAACACGTGAAGTCTTATGTGTTATTTATTAATCTTGTCCAGGGAAAATGCTAGTCAATAGTTTAATAATCAATTAAGTTAGAAATAGAGTAGATGATACAGACACAATAAATTGCTTGGCTATATTCTTTCAGAAAGTTACTAGCTGATTGCCAGGCAATGATATTTCCATAGTCAATGGGGTGAACTTTGAATACAAACCCAAATACTGTTCTGGTAAACTTCATGGGCTTTGCAGTAGTGTCTTTGGATAAGTTATTATATTTAACCTCTCTGTGCTCTAGTTTCTTCATCTGTTATAAGAGAAGTATTAAATGAAATTATAATTGTGCTTAGGCTTTAATATCCTTGAAAAATAATAGCTGTTATTACTGCAATAGCTATTAACTTCCATTTAAAATTATATAGCACTTATTAAGACATTTAGGAAGATATCGGAAAGCTCCAATGAAAAGAAATATCAAAAAAGGCAAAGAAGTAGATTTGCTTATAAATTTACAAATGCTAAAGTGGATTCAAAGCTAATTTAAAAAGCATCCCAATAACTCTTTGGAGATTTGCCTTTTCTACATTGGGAACAGTATGAAAAGTAGGAGGCAAGTTATTACTTTGCTTTTCATAGGGAACTCAATATAATTTTTGTCTTGTGATGTGAGTGCCCGTTGATACTTTTAGCATTAATGTTATTTTATCAGAAATATTTTTTCTCATTTAAACATATAACATTTTAATATGTAGCTTCTATCTTAATGTGTCACATTACATATAAAGAATAAACATTTCCACCAAATTAAGTCAATTGGAAAACAGAGTATGCACAGTACAAATTTACTTTGGAACAGACTTTGCTGGTATGTTTCTCTTCTGCTAGGTGAGTGGCACCTGTGATTACAAAATACTTGAGCATCCTTTAAATCAAGGAGTCTCTCTTTTTGCATGAGAAATTTTAGGCAGATTACGATTTGTGCCTGTGCCACTGTTTTGTGTATCTGTGCAAAGAGCGCTAACATTCTTTTATCTTCTTTCCAACTTTTAACTTGAATCCATGACCTTATCTTAATGGATGGGTATCAAAGTCCTAGCAGACATACAATAATTCAGAGTCCAGGCTTGTTTTCATTTCAGTGCCTATTTTTGATTTCCATAGTAGACTTAGGAAAAGGGAAGGCAATTGGTGAATAGAGTTTAGGACGCAGACTAGTGAGCATTTGAGAGTCTCTTCCCAAATTTGTCCTTGCTGCCGCTGAAGATCAGGGGAGAAAGATTTGTCCAGCACTATTTCAGATACCGGAGTATTCCAGAGATGGCACTATTTATCACCACACCTGTTTAACTATACATCGTTGTATGCTTTCTTTAGAACATAGCACACAGGATAATTATTTTGCTATTATTTCATTTTGTCTCTTCAAGGACATTGAAAACAAAACATCCATGTTGGAGAAAGCAAATGACTTAAGAGTACGGCCCATGATGCTTACATCCATGAAGTAGTAATATTTTAAATTTCTTGCCAATAAAAACGGAGATAAAAACAGAACAAATGAAAGTGGAACCTGGAACAAAGCAACTCGTTATACAATTTTTTTTTCTCTGCATTCAACCATACGTGCTACATTCGACCATAGTTCTTCGTTTTCTTAAGCTTCTTAGCAGAAACTAAATCTCTTGGCATCTCGTTTGGCTTATGTATTTCTAGATAAAAGAGAGAAAGAAGGCTGATCTTCAAAGAGTCTTGGTCTTTTTCTAAATATGGCATTCCTCATTGCCCTTTCTATAAGGGGTGAATAAAAATGATTCTTTATATTTTCGGCACATACAGTTCCTTTGGTACAGAATTATCCTGTGACACAAAAGACCAAAGTATATAATACCTGAAAATAATGAGCAATAACAGAGGGTCCTGAACCAAGATAATGGCTCCCTTCTTCTTTAGCTCCACTAATCCAATGACAAAAAAATCTCAGAGCATAGAAAAGCATGAAACTCCTCTTCATTGTCCAGGTTGAACAAACCTGGAGAGATTCTAAAGGACAGGAGCAGATATCATCAAAGGTAATCCTAGTGATTCTATAAGGACCACGGAAGAGCCTTCCATTGAATCTTTTTTTTTTAACGTTTTTTTTAATTTCAGCATATTATGGAGGTACAAATTTTAAGGTTTCGAATAATGCCCTTCCTCCTCTCCCCCCACAAGTCTGAGCTTCAAGCATGACCATCCCCCAGATGGTGCACATCTCACTCATTATGTATGTGTATACCCCCCTCCCCACTCCCCCCTGCCCAATACCCTATTACTGTAGTACCTATGTGTCCACTCAGGTGCTGCTCAGTTAATACCAGTTTGCTGGTGAGTATATGTGGTGCTTGTTTTTCCATTCTTGGGACACTTCACTTAGTAGTATGGGTTCCAGCTCTAGCCAGAAAAATATAAGATGTGCTATATCACCGTTGTTTCTTAGAGCTGAGTAGTACTCCATGGTATACATATACCACATTTTATTAATCCACTCTTGGATTGATGGGCACTTGGGCTGTTTCCACAGCCTTGCGATTACGAATTGTGCTGCTATAAACATTTGAGTGCAAGTGTCTTTTTTGTAGAGTGTCATTGGATCTTTTGGATAGATGCCCATCATCAGGGAAGTGCAAATCAAAACCACAATGAGATATCACTTAACTCCAGTGAGAATGGCCTTTGTCAAAAAGCCCCCAAACAATAAATGCTGGCGTGGATGCGGAGAGATAGGAACACTCCTACACTGCTGGTGGGACTGTAAACTGGTTCAACCTCTGTGGAAAGCAATATGGAGATACCTTAAAGCCATACAAGTGGATCTACCATTTGATCCAGCAATCCCACTACTGGGCATCTACCCAAAAGATCCAATGACACTCTACAAAAAAGACACCTGCACTGGAATATTTATAGCAGCACAATTCATAATTGCAAGGCTGTGGGAACAGCTCAAGTGCCCATCAATCCAAGAATGGATTAATAAAATGTGGTATATGTACACCATGGAGTACTATTCAGCTCTAAGAAACAACAGTGATATAGCACATCTTATATTTTTCTGGCTAGAGCTGGAACCCATACTACTAAGTGAAGTATCCCAAGAATGGAAAAACAAGCACCACATGTACTCGCCAGCAAACTGGTATTAACTGAGCAGCACCTAAGTGGACATATAGGAACTACAGTAATAGGGTATTGGGCAGGGGGGGAGGGGGGAGGGGGGCAGGTATATATGTACATAATGAGTGAGATGTGCACCATCTGGGGGATGGTCACACTGGAAACTCAGACTTGTGGGGGGAAGGGGGGAAAGGGCATTTATTGAAACTTTAAAATTTGTACCCCCATAATATGCCGAAATAAAAAAACAAAAAAACAAGAACTCATCTATTTGAGTTTGTGCCTGTAGATTTTGCCTTCTCTGCTTTTACGACGAATGAATTGTCTGTGTTCCTAGCTGAGGGTTACACTTCTACTTTTGCAGTGGAGCTGATACTTTCTTGCCTACTTAAGGAAACTGCCAGAAAGAAATCTTCCTAACCAACATCATTTAATCATAAACTTTTCCATATGAATAGATGAATAAAGATCATTAAAAATAAAATCAAAAACTTTGAGAGGCAAAAATACCTGCCCCTTTTACTGGAGAGCATTTTAAAGAGCTTTCTCCGTACTACCTTGAGGAAACTCTAAAATATAAGTCAAGGAAATCGTGAGGGGACCAGTAACAGTGCACACTTTAGTGGGAATTGCAAAGAAAGTCTCCAGGCATTCTTTCTAATGAACCGAGTTACCTGTTCTTTATGCATGGCTTTGTTTTTCATATCTTTCATTTGAAGGAACAGGTTTCTTTCTCTTAACAAGATGCCTTTGTCAATAGCAGCCAGGCCTCCTCTGCAAACACTTACATCAGCCTGGATACTTACTCTCTACAATCAACTCTACAATATTTTTGCCCGGAATATCTCACAGTAAGTCCTATGGGAGCTTCCCAAGGTCTCTTGAATGTAATCATAGCTGCCTGTATGCAGGGAAAGTGTGGAAGAGAGAGAAACAATTTTTGGGGGTGTACAATCAATATAGAGGGCCTATATGAAACATTTAGGATCCTCAACGTGCTTTAAAAATCAATAGTGGGGTGTTTGCATGTATTTGCATTTTAAATCTGTATCATCAAGCTAATTGGCTATACTTTTTACTTTACTTTGTCATGAAGACCAAAGTAAGATGGGATGATCCTCCAGGGAATAGTGGCAAACTCTATCTTTGTTTTATATTCAATAAGTATAGCCATCGAGTTGATTCTCTCACACAACTCATGGTCAGGCAACGTCAAGAATATAAAAAGATGGATTCAGAGCAGAGGTAGGTACGCAAAGACAGTGGAAGATCTCTCAAAATCAACGCCGGGCCACAGGTTTCTGGTTAGTATGAGACTCATTTCTAAAACCTGAAGCTAGGAAGCTTCTCTTTGGAGTTTGGAATTATTAGTGTGAGTTAGAGCAGGTGTCCTCAAACTACGGCCCGTGGGCCACATGCTGGTGTTTTTGTCCGTTTGTTTTTTTACTTCGAAATAAGATATGTACAGTGTGCACAGGAATTTGTTCATAGATTTTTTTAAAACTATAGTCTGGCCCTCCAACGGTCTGAGGGACAGGGAACTGTCCCCCTGTTTAAAAAGTTTGAGGACCCCTGAGTTAGAGAATCCAACAAAGTTTTGTGCATTTTAAAAATCTCTCCATCAAATTCGTATTAACTGACTTAACTGATCAACACTTAAGTGCACATATAGTAATAACATTCATCGGGTGTTGGGCAGGTGGAGGGAGAGGAGGGGATGGATATATTCACACCTAATGGGTGCCGTGTGCACCATTTGGGGATGGACATGTTTGAAGCTCTGACTCGGGTGGGGAAAAGGCAATATATGTAATCTAAACATTTGTACCCTTGTAATATGGTGAAAGTAAGAAAAAAAAAATCTCACACCCTTGGCAGAGCTATTCCCATTCATACTGTGTAACTTCCCCAGTTATTTTCATTTCTATAATGGTGAGCAAAGAAATCATCATCATAGACAACTGTCTTTCTAGAAATGATCTGCAAGGATGGTCAGATATTCTATGCAGGGGCTAAGAGTGTGGACTTTGAAGTCCACACTTGGCTTAAACTCTGCTTTTAACATTTATGGTGGGTCGGGCTCGGTGGCTCACGCCTGTAATCCTAGCACTCTGGGAGGCCGAGGCAGGAGGATTGCTCGAGGTCAGGAGTTCGAAACCAGCCTGAGCAAGAGAGAGACCCTGTCTCTACTATAAACAGAAAGAAATTAATTGGCCAACTAATACATATAGAAAAAATTAGCCGGGCATGGTGGCGCATGCCTGTAGTCCCAGCTACTCGGGAGGCTGAGGCAGGAGGATTGCTTGAGCCCAGGAGTTTGAGGTTGCTGACGCGAGGGCACTCACTCTAGCCTAGGCAACAAAGTGAAACTCTGTCTCAAAAAAAAAAAAACATTTATGGTGGCTTTGCAAAATCACTTCCTAAGGTACAGACCAGTTTGCATAATATGCTACTTTCTAATAAAAGGAAGGAGTATGAATATACATGCAGATATGTTAAAATGGAAGGAAAACCCCAAAACTAATGTAAATGTTTATCAATAGGGTAAAAAGGGAATGGGAGGGGTCAGGACATAGTTTGACTTTAGAACCATGCATTAATATAATTAATATTAATGTAATAATATTTGTCATATAATAATATGTAATAATATTTTGCATAATTATGGAACAAATTTAAATCAAATTCTAAAAATCCAAACTGAAAGCAAAATAAAGCAAAGTTGTAGCTTAACCATATAGTAAATATTTTTTTTCCTGCACTGAATCTTAAAATGTAATTTAAAACATAGT
>VSMD01025350.1:0-18451 GCA_008750895.1 Mirza zaza | reverse complement strand
CCTGCTGCCTCAGCCTCCCAAGTAGCTGGGACTACAGGCATGTGCCACCATGCCCGGCTAATTTTTTCTATATATATATTTTAGTTGGCCAGTTAATTTCTTTCTATTTATAGTAGAGATGGGGTCTTGCTCTTGCTCAGGCTGGTCTCGAACTCCTGAGCTCAAATGATCCACCCACCTCGGCCTCCCAGAGAGCTAGGATTACAGGCTTGAGCCACTTGGGATATTTGATTATGGTTTTTTTTTTTTGTGTGTGACAGGGTCTCACTCTGTTGCCAGGGCTAGAGTGTAGTGGCATCATAGCTTATTGCAACCTCAAACTCCTGGGCTCAAGCGATTCTCCTGCTTCAGCCTACTGAGTAACTGGGACTACAGGCATGTGCCACCACACCTGGCTAATTTTTCTATTTTTTGTAGAGATGGGGTCTCATTCTTGCTCAAGCTGATCTCTAACTCCTGGTCTCAAGCAATCCTTCTGCCTTGGCCTCCCAAAGTGCTAGGATTACAGGTTTGAGCCACTGCGCCCAACCAACATTTGATTATCTTAAGCTGACATCTTATTTCACAGCACTGAGGTTATAATGCTATATGTTGTTTTGCACAGTGAGGTGTGGTATGTGTTCTATCCTATGTTGGGTCCCTTTGAGCTACTTCTTAACTGCTTTGAAAAAATTTAGATATTTTTCAATAAAAAAGATTTTTATGATAGCATTATTAAAGAAAAAATATCATAAAGAAATTTTATTGCTATAATAATTAGGAGGCTTAAATTGAGATGTGAATGTCCAATGTTAGGTATTTTGAAGATATGGTAATGATGACATTAAAAATACATAATAAATATGATTAAGTGATTACTTGAATATGTTGTCATATCTGTACCCTTCTTTACAGAGTAAACTTAACCCAGTATGCATTTTTCTACTCTGCTTAGGATATGGATGAAGAAATTGAGGCGGAATACAACATTTTGCAATTCCTTCCTAATCATCCCAACGTTGTAAAGTTTTATGGGATGTTTTACAAAGCGGATCACTGTGTGGGGGGACAGCTATGGCTAGTCCTGGAGGTAAGAGATTCCCATTGATTGGATAATCTGTGATTTGAACAGAGGGCCAGTGACAGGCAGATGTTTTGTTTCCTAAATAGTTATTTTTTTTAAGACGGTAGAACTCATGTTAATAAATAGTGTTTTAACGTATACATTTGAGGAGTAGGTCCCTCCTTCATGTCACAAGTACCTCACCAGATGTGAAGTTCTCCTCTGCAGGTTCTCATAGGTAGGCCATATGCTGAAAATATTCTTATTTCTCTTCTTCAAAAGTTTAATAATCTTTTCTTCTGTACAGAGTGAATATAGGAATACAATTGGAAACATTTATTTTCTTCTCTAAACTGGGAACATTCCGTAGTAAACATGTTCCAATTGATTGCAACTCATTTTCAAAAATTGTTAACCCAGGGTTTTCTTGGCTTGCCAAGTTTGCATTTGCCCACTCATGGCCATTAGTCCTCATCTTAGAATAAGTTTCCTGAAAACTGACTCTGAGAGTTGTATATGGACGTTTTATTGGAGAGATCAGAGTTCTTGTCGGAGATAGAACTGGAAGAAAGTGTGGAAGGCAGGATGGGGTAAGGAGGACATTGAACAGCAATATGGTTACAACAGAGGCTTCAGCTGATCTTTTGGGGAAATGGAGAGCTGGGAAGCCTTTTTAAAATTGTTCTGAATTTTATCTCTGTATCAGCCAATCAGTGTCTGTGTGCCATCCCTGGGAGGGAGCATGACCTTGGGGGAGGCAGTTCCCTGTAGTGGAGGGCAATTTCTAGTGAAATGTACAGCTGGGAGCTGGGAGCAGGGAGCAGTCGATACTCCTAGCAGCATCTACTTTCAAGAGGGGATCTGAAAGGAACATCACTGTATCCACCATAGTCCTGCATGTTGTCTTCCTTATTAATGGGAATGAATGTGTGTATCTGGGTGCCAAAGAGTCAATTCCCCACAGATAGAATTCAGTAACAAGGACAATAATGACAATATATGAATTTGTATATTAGGACAGGTCTATTGCCACATTCTCACTAGGCCTACCCTCATTTGTTCTGGACTCTGCCCCTCTGAAGCAGCTCTGTCTCCATGCCTGAGGTCACCTAGGTGATTCAGGAGCAGGTAGACATAAGTGGATGCCTTAAGAGAGAAGTACCAAGAGGACAGGACAGTCCTCACTTCACCATCTGGTGCCTCTTGTCCAAATGTTCCTTGCTCTGGGAGTGCCTGAGCATAGGACAATATGTACTGGCTGCCATGGCAACCATGTATGTGGAGTTCATTAGTTATATTCAAATGGGATAATCTGTAGGGAAACTGGTTTGAATACATTAATTGCCTTCCTCAGAATATAAAGATGTAAGGGATTTTGGTTTTCAGGAATTATCTTTGTCCTTTTAGTTAGCTGGGTAAGTCATATAACACATTCTCATATTATTATCTTTTTGGTTTTATTAACTCCCTGCCTCTCCTCCCACCCCAGGAATATTAGGATTTTATCCTGCCAGTGAAGCTCTTTAGCAATGTTGCTATGTTTGGAAGTGGTATTGTTTCCAGTGTCTCTGATTATATTTATCCTCAGCTCTGAAAGATCTCTGTGTTTTAGACCTCAGTGTAACTTAGTAATAGATGTGCAGTGACCAGGAAATTTCAGTTTCTGCACATTTTCCCTCCTGACTCAAAAAGACTCTGCATTTAGACATAGAGAACTGGATTTTTCAGGAATTTTCCAGAGCCTAAAAAGGGGCCTTCCCTCTGTGGAACCAGGCAGGCAGGAGGGCTGCTCATACCTAAGGCCACCTGGTGAGTGAATGCTCTTCCTGATGAGGAGTGGCCCTTAGGCACAGCACCTCAGTAATGACCCAGGCAGCCAGAAGGGTGCACGTGGCTTGAAAGATGAGAGGGAGCCCAGAGCTATGAACTGAGCCTTGTACTCACCCGCCAACTGTCTCTTGCTTTTTCAGAGTCACCACAGGCAGATGATGAGGCTGCCCTGAGACACTGAATTATTTATACCCCAGCAATACAGTGTGCTGGCATTTATGACTTTTGCTGGTTGTTTTGGCCCATGTCAAAGTTGATGGTATGGGATGCTGGCAGTCCTCAGTCTTTTCCGTCCCAGGATATGCCATCTAAACCAGTCTGCTGGATGGTGTGTACATTCAGTGCCTCCAATAGTCTTATGAAAAAAAAACAGGGATTCCTGGATTTCTAATAGTAGCAGAAGCCAGTCAGTTCAGTCCCCTAGTGTTCCAATGAGGGACAGAGGCCCAGAGAGGGGAATGACATGCCTAAGGTCACATAACCCGTTACATGGCAGAACTGGAGGGAAAACCATGCTTCAGCCTTTTCTGTCATCATGTGCTGCTGCTACCTGTGATGCTATCTGTTGAATCATGGAAACACTGATGTGTGGTTTCTAGATGAGACCGCAGTACTTCCTGATAACCACCCCACACATACACACAGCTGGATGACAATGATAGTCCATGTGGCACCCTGACTGTTTTGATCCCTCTGCAGCTTTTTTAGGCATGCTTTAGGAGACTCAGACAATAAAATTACGATCTGTTTAATATTGTTCTCTTCATTCTGTATATTGAGATTAAATTTATGTTGCTTTTGCTCTTTACTTGCCTAACTTGATAAAAGGACTAGTGAGAAGCTATTTCATAGAGCAATTCTAGAGAATAGAAAAATGTTATTAATATTCTCCTTAAATCACTACACCTCTGAAAACAAAAGCAAATAAAAATGTCATTTCTGAAATTCATTTCTGTTAGTAGAAAGCAAACAAAAGCTTTCTTTCATTACAGACACCTAATATATTAGAAAAATACAAAGTGAAAACACTCATGTGATAATGTTTTGGAAAATTTGTGAATACATTTTATTTTAGGTGAATATTAAATTTTTAAAAATCTAAAAGTCCTATTATCTCTCATCTATATTAAATATGTATGATAAGAAATTAGACCTTTAAGGAAAACAATACTCAGAAAAGATACCTAATATATGCTAAGACATGGGCTATTTTTTCTTTTTCCTTTTAGCGTAAAACCTTCAGTAGGTAGAAACTATTAATTTCAGCATGAACCAAGTATTTTACTTAAAAGAAATGGTTTAGAGTACTGGTAAATGAGGCCGTGGACAAAGTAAAACAAAACAACACAAAACAACCCCCCCCCAAACAAACCCCAAAACAAAACCCAAAAATGTTTGTTTTTAAACCAGGTAAAAGAATGAGTTTTTAAAAATCTTTTCTTTCCTCCCAGAGAGAGACGGAGAAAGAGAGACCTCCAACCACTTTTTGCTTTTACTCAAGGCCCTGGAAAGTACAGTCTAGGCCTAAATATTAGTATCATTGGAAGTGTTATACATCAAACCATTTTCACCCATTGCTGCTGTGGCATGTATTAAGTTTACCAGGTTAACAAATCATGGTCTTAGCCAGACTCTCGTGGTCTGGAACATAGGACTGGTAGGTTTTGATTGACCAGAGATGGTTAGAAAGCACTGGAGCATTGAATACTGACTTGGACAGTGTGAGAGATACTGGAATGTTGGAGTCAGGATGAAGGTATAGAACATAAGACTGGAGAAAAGGGAAGAACTTTGAAATGCAACCGAGTTATATCCTGCACCCATGTACTATGTGTTTAGCAAAAGAGAGTGAGTTCAGCTGAGGAATGGAATATATTCTGGCCATCCATGGATCAATAAGAACATGTCCTGGAGAGAAACCAAGATGGGAGATGGGAATCTCATGACATAGTGTGAGCATCTTTTCACTCCAATGGAAGATCTAGGATTTCATAAGTGACAAAGCTTTCGTTCATCTAGTAAGCCAGTGACTTTACTTGGTATTCAGTGAAATAAATATGACCTGTACCAACACAGGAAGAAAAATGGGCTGCTCTGGACTTACTGAGAGGTAGATAGTGTTCAACGTGATGCCTCCTAAGGGATCCTCTAGAGTAGGCGTCCTCAAACTGTAGCCTGCGGGCCACATGCGGGTGTTTTTGCCTGTTTGTTTTTTTACTTCAAAATAAGATATGTGCAGTGTGCATAGGAATTTGTTCATAGTTTTTTTTAAACTATAGTCCGGCCCTCCAATGGTCTGAGGGACAGTGAACTGGCCCCCTGTTGAAAATGTTTGAGGACCCCTGATGTAGAGTAATTTTGACTATCTTTGATTTTTGCTTTATGTTTTCTAGAGAACCTAATACCCTTCAAAGACAAAGTGTATTGGGCGCTGAAAAGAAATTCCTCTTAATTCTGTAATCTAACCATCTCTGGTCAATCAAAACCTACCAGTCCTATGTTCCAGACCATCAGAGTCTGGCTAAGACCATGATTTGTTAACCTGGTAAATTTAATTCATGCCACAATGACAATGGGTGAAAATGGTTTGATGTATAACACTTAGTGAGATACTAATATTTAGGCCTAGACTGGTATAGAATATATATGCTGGTATAGAATCTACTTGAAAATTGGAGCCTAGGCTAGAATAAAGGTCTGGTGACTGTGTTGCATGCACTGTTCTTTAATAATGTAGAAGAAAGTTGATGGCTTTTTGAGCAAGGAACATTTTATTGCTTGAAATTATGACTGTCTTAGCAAATGCACATACTGTGATTGAATCAATATTCAGCAATGTTAGAAAATAGATGAGGAATGTAAATGATTTTTCTATTTTTCTTGGTTTAGAGCAAAATGTTCATTAAATTCTAGAGGCATCCAGCTGCCACATTTCCTGAATGCTGAGGGTGTAGGGAGGAACTGCAGGGATGGAGACACACCTCTGTATTTGAATCTGATGATTGGCAGAGTAGGTGGGAATAAAGGGTTGATGTGCCAACCCTCAGGGTTGGGGTAGGAGGCTTGGTTGCCTTCTTACAACTCTAAGGGGATTATTTTATTTGGTGCATTTAAATATAATTCCTTGTCATGCTTTTAAAATGTTCAGCACATTTCACTGAACATTTACTCTGGTTAGACAATTGTCAGTGTGTACCTGCTTTCTTTTTTTATATCCAAGTGCCCAGAGTCTTTTTTCTATAACCCACAGGCTGCCCTTTAAAACCTTGCTGGTGGGCTTATCAACTTCACAGGACAGCTTCCTTTAAAGGTGCCTTGAGCAGTTTAATTATATGTTTCTATGGGTCTTGGGAAGTCAGACAGCTCTTAAACTCTGACATTTAGTGAACAAAAGGTACCGACTGAGTAAGATCCCTTTGTTGTTTTTAAATCCATAGTTGAGTTTTGATCCTGCTGACAAATAGCTGCTCTTAATCCCTTCATAGGTTCTAGAGTTACAAAGAAAGTTTATAAGTTGGCTAGCTATATAAAATATCACTGAAGAGGCCCTTGTTGCAAAATTGGCCACACTTAAAGTAGGGCAGGAGAGAGACCAAAATGAGGTGTCAGAGGAAAATTCCAGGGTTGCATTCTCTTGGATCATCACCCAGCATTTAATTTAAATTTTCTGTTGGTAGAATTTTAATAGCATCTTTGCAATTCAAGAAAGCATGTGCCTCCCTGAGATGTGAGCCAGGCTAGGGGATCAGACCTGACGAAGGTGCTATCATGCCTTTTATTCCTATTACTGCTTTTGTTTTATAGGAGTAAAGAACTTTATAGATATTTTCCTAATTCTCAGTTTCCCTAGATTGTCTCTTCTTCACCTTCCACATCCAGATGGTCAGAAATTCCTATCAATTCTATCTCATAAAAGCCTCCCAAATCTGTCCCCTCTTTTACATCCTCACAACTCTTGACTTTTTCACTCAGCCTTCCATGATCGCCTCAGCATCTCCTAATGGATGCCTCAATTCCTGGTGTTGTCTTCTGTCCATCCTCCAATCTGCTGCCCAAATCATTTTTCTAGAATGCAAATCAGAACATCACGACCTCCTGCCTTAAATCTATTGATAGCTTATTTTCCTTACCTAATTTTATATCATGGTTTTATAATATACATAATGTAGAATAGTAAAGCCCATACTTCTTAGCAGGGCATGCCTGTCATTCCCTGTCCCCCACCTTCCTTCCCCATCTCCCTGCCCTAGGATCCTGGTATCCTTTGTCCCAAAAGTAGCACAGTGTTTAGAACTCTCTCTCTCACATACACACCCCTCCCTCACTCTTTCATGCTCCGTTTCTTTGCACACAATGTCCCCATGTTATTTTCTCAGGATGCTCTTCTCCTTCTTGTCCTCTTGCCCAAAACCCATTTGTCTTTCATACTCATGGTAAATGTTATGTCCTCTGGGAAGATTTTCTAGACTGTTCCCTTTTCACCTTCCCTCAGCAGAGTTCACCCTTCCCTCTTCGGTGCCACCACACTCCCTGAGGCGTATCCCTGCTTCCACATTCCATACTATAATTACTCATGTCCATTACTGAGTGGTGAGCTCTTAGAGGCTAGGTATTGTGTCATAGTCATGATTATTACCTGAGTAACAGGTAATAAACCAGATAGTCTCAAACTATTGAGAACAGAGAGATGACTTTCTTTTCAATAACTGAGTTCAACTTTATCCTCGAGCCCACAGACTAACTAGAGGAGGCAACTGATTCTAACCCATTTCGTTAAACTTAAGTCCAGTTGAGTGGCTTCTTTGGGAAGGGTCAAATTCCAGTGTTTGTATCCTATTTTCACAGTCCAGTTCAAAGCTCAGTCAGTTGGATAAGTACTCAGTTTTTAAGAGTTTCTTCTCTCCCTCATTCCTCTCCCTTCTCTCTGGGTGACATGTGGATCTGGGTACAAGCAGATGCTTACAATAAGCCATAGAAGTGAGGGCGGGGGGCTCTGAATCATTTTGTGACCACCAAATCCTTGTGATGATAAAACTGTCTGTCTTTGGTATCTTTGAGGTTCCTGGTCCCTGACACTCACTCCTATCATGAGGTTCTCACTCTTCAGCCTTATTTAAACTCTAACTTTATCCCGGTCTCCAAATGGAACATAAAGTTCTGAATCTCTTATAAGCTATGAGCAGGCTATAAGGAATGGTTATTGTAATCTCAGGTGTGGTCTGCCTTACCATGTTATGCTGCCATTTCACTTGACATAGACAC
Organism: Mirza zaza; assembly: GCA_008750895.1. Lineage (NCBI taxonomy): Eukaryota > Metazoa > Chordata > Mammalia > Primates > Cheirogaleidae > Mirza > Mirza zaza. Next base: position 10,317 of record VSMD01025350.1, on the reverse strand, counting down.
CCTTGCTGTTATGAGGTCTCCTCTTAGATTTCCGAATGGGGAGAGGGTCATAAGAAACTCAGTTTCTATTATTATTATCCCCTTCCACAAACACCCACCTCCCAGAAGGAGCATCCTCACTCCAATCTTGTCTTCTCAATCTCTCCAAGCTCCATGTCCACAGCCCCATAAGGGCTCTTCTTTTTCTTGTGGGGCAAGAACTTCCCTTATGCCAAATCCTGGCTTCTTCCCTGGTCATCAGTTCTGTGGCCAATTCTCCCATTTTTGTTTCTTGACACATAAAATCTAGTTTGGGAAGTTCTAAGAACAGTATTTTATGTCTCTCAAAAGCCTAGCTTTTAAGACTGTTCTACAAATTATGGCACCAAAAATGCATTCGCTGCTCAAGAGGGTATTAGATTGAACATTGAATGTTATTTGTCTTTTCAGGTCATGTAAGATATAGTTAGAATCAAAAGAATATGAAATCTTGTGGAAGACATTATCCTGGCACTCAACCTTAGAGCCATCAGAGCCATGGTGTTGAGTTGCAAGTTAAACCTGAAGTTGGCAGACAATGGATTTTAAGGTCATTTAATATAGTCCCAAACTTAGGGAATCATAGACTTCAATGCATTTCACTGGTTTTTGGGTCCCTCCTAAGTCATTCCTGAGAGATAGTAATTTTATGCTAATTTTAAAGATTCCCTAATTTTATGTTAAGTTTTTAGTCATACGCTGTCACTTTTGAACAATTTAAATGGTAAAATCCTGGGCAGATTCATTTCTAGGCTATCTTGATTATTATGCATACAAGGTATCTGTCAAATATATAGTAGGGAATGATACACATATCGAATAAAATATGTGCTCACCTTTTATTAAAATGTTGCAATGTTCATAATTAGATTCAACTAGATCCTAATGTGTTATTATCTTGATAAAAAGTTATCTTCTTTTCAGAAAGCTGTTAATCTGTGCTTCTTTAGGTTTCCTTGCTTAAGAAAAGCCAGTTGACTTAAGTATCAGTAACCCAGGGGACCACCTGCTGTTCACCGGTTAACTCTTTCCCAAATTTCAAAGTGTCAAGAGGAAACCTAGGTCTTTAAAGTAGGGGTTTTACCTTTATAAAGTCAAGGATGGTCTTAGAATATGATGGAAGCTCTGAATTTTCTCCCCAGAAAAATGTAAGATGCATATACAGCATGCTGCCTACAATTTCAGGGTATTTACATGCCCTGCTCAAAACAGTTAAGAATGCTTGATTTAAAATGGCTTGGAGCAGACTCAAACATGCACATTGACTTCTGCAGTTAGTAAAAATTTTCTTTGAAAAATTCTTAAATTGCTGAGAAAGTATCGTGTACTTGCTGTATGTACTCAGACTTTAGCAATGTACAATATATAATAAAGATCAAATATACAGAATGTAAGCTTACAGTATTTCTAATTACAGGAAAAAAAAAAGAGAGAGAGAAGAACATAAAGTTGCTGAGAGCCTAGAGTTAAATATGAAAAGGTGAAATGCACTCATAATGCAACTCTACCCCATAAACTTTACCTGCAATGACAACTCTAGAAAAAGCTGCTGGTTGGGCTTCTGATGCCTGCAGTGCTACCACTGGAGGCAGGAAGGTTTGAAATCACTGAAATGACTTCCCTCTCATGTATCAAGGGTATCCATCTTGCTTTTTCTGGTCTTTTCTTATCCTTGAAAGGCACATTTGAAAAAAATAGACAATATTTATGTAAAGTGAAAGATATCCAGTAAGTCAATATGAAAATATGCTTTTTCTTTCAAATTTATAAATAATTACTTGTGCTATTATATTTCACTAGGCAATTAAAAAGTCACCTTTTTGGATGTGCACTTTCACTCATAAATCATCACACATAAAGAATACACACAAACACACACACATACACACACACACAGAACTAGATTTGACTGGGTAATAGAAGTTTGAAGTCTAATTATTCCAAGCTAGAGTCTTGCAATTTGGAAATTTACTTCACTATATTGAGTCTTAATCAGTGGGCTTTTTAAAAAAATTTCTTTTTCTTTTCTTTTTGTATGTGGTCTTCTCATCTCTCTGTGTCCGTGCACCTCTTCTTGCAGCTGTGTAATGGGGGCTCAGTCACCGAGCTTGTCAAAGGTCTACTCAGGTGTGGCCAGCAGTTGGATGAAGCAATGATCTCATACATCTTGTATGGGGCCCTCTTGGTAAGAATGTCCATCAAGCTGGGGGGGACAGCTGAGGGGACAATTCGTCCATTGCTTGGATCCTCATTCCATATTAACAATGGGGAAACTGCCCTATGATAAGCAAAGATTATTAATAGCACGAAGGTGTAGCCAACTGTGGACTTTGATGAGATTTTTAAATAGTAGTGTAATTGCTTTAAAATAAGCGTGTAAATTTCCCCTTTCTCTTTCCCGTTGTTTGGCGGTGGTGGGACGCCATGCAGGGCCTTCAGCATTTGCACAACAACCGAATCATCCACCGTGATGTGAAAGGGAATAACATTCTTCTGACAACAGAAGGAGGAGTTAAGCTCGTTGACTTTGGTAATGACTGCTTGTCGTTTGTTTTCTTGATGTGTGTAGTTTAGCCAAAGGGGACAATTTATTGCAATCTCAGAAGACTGGGGCCTCTCTGCTACATCATAGGCTGAGGGACTTTTCCAGTCAAATGCAGGCTGGAGAGAGGGGGTTTCACCAGATGGATCACTCTGGGAGATGCTGTTTGTTAATCTATTTTCAGCTTTAGAAGCCATTTTATTAAAGATAGAAAATAAAAGTGTTTCAAAAGGAGAACTTGACAAGAAAACTTTTTGCTTTTCTGGTAAGAATTTCACATCTCAGGGCAATTGTCCATAATTTACATTTTGTCATTTCTTCTTTTGCATATGAAAAGAGAAAGCGATTTGGTTTTTTAAATGACTTTCACTAGCCTTAGGCATTCTTACTTCCAGTGAGCAGAAGGTAAAAATAGTCCTATGGGCCTGGGAGCTAACATCCCTTTAAATTGTGATTATTGCTGCTACACATGTGAGGCTGGTTGAACTGAAAACATTAATGGGAAATGGACATGTGAGAGGAAATGCAGGGCAATTTCACCTAAGGCCAGAGAACTGGTAAATATTTCCTTGCAATACTTATGTTAATATTCACAAAACAACAAACATTTGGTTTTCCTTTTTAGATTTGTTAAATGGTTTAATCATCTAAATAAATTCAACAATAGGTCATTGTTACAAAGACGAGAAAACATTTAGAGAAACTTTTAAAAATGTTATCAATATCATCATAGTAAAAAATAAGATTGATGATTTCAAATATTCATTGTTTTATTGGTAAGAAAGAATTCAGTTAAAAATGTGTAAGTGAGTAATTTTCTCAGAAGAAATTACTTAAAAATAAAGAAGTTGCTTTAGGTATATTGGTCTGTTACTATAGAGCAAGCAAAGGAAAATAGCAGGAGTACTTTGTTCAAGTCTTATGCTCCTCTCTCTATATAAGGAATGATCTAACTCCAATAATATGCTGTATGTTTAGCATTAGAATGTTTTCCACACGATCCTGGGGGCAGTAAATATGTTGTGAGGGAAGCAGCTTAGAAGGATGAGGACGGATGAGATGGAAATTGATATTAATTTATCTATTCACCAGCTTCATGATTTGGTATGAGGGTAAATGTTCCTAGTCTTTCCAGCAGAAACTTCTAAATTTCTAGTCGCTGCAAAAGAAATTTCTAAAAACTAAAACCAGAAAGGTATAGTTGTTTTTACCAAAGTTGTAGTCGAAGACTTGGTAAAAGGGAAATTAGCCATGGCCAATAGAATTTAAAGAGCCCTCTTTGGCTTTCTAATAGAGACTACAAGCAGCAAACAGAACAGCCACCCACCAAAAACAACCTGGGGATCCTTGGCAAATTTATGCCTGGTATTCTCAAAGGTGGGTCCTTTCCAAATGAACACACAGTACTCAGGTTTCTAAGTTCTCATCATCAATGACATTGTGACAACCCTTGTAATTATCTTAAGGGCTATGTTAGACTTCTGTTTAGTATGAAAGAATACCTTATATTTGTAAGTGCTATCATTTTCATATTTGTTCTCTTATTTGGTCTTTAAGAAGAACCCTCTGTGTTAAGTGTGACTGCTATTGTTACCAAACTGAACTCACCCAGCTCAACAAAGCCAATCACTGACCCCAAGATTTGCAGCAAGAGAGAAAGACATTTATTGCATGGCACCAAGCAGAGAGAACGGGCAGCTAACACTTAAGACTTGAACTCCCTGATAGCTTACAGCAAGGGTTTTTAAAGGCAGGAGTACATATCAGTAAAGCAGAAGTTATACATTGGTTTGGTGCATGGGTATAACTTTCTCAAGGATCCTTGGGAAAAAGTATAGAGCAAAGAATGATGGTCAGAGTTCAATCCTCAGTTCCTCCTTTTCTGAGGGCTAGGTGACAGTGGGTCACATTTTCTATCTGGTGCAGGTTTCTGAACAACAGCTCAAGGACATGTAAGATATTATCTTTCAGTTTCTCTAGGGAACCAGAATACCTTGCAACTCTGGCTTGCTTGGGAGGCTATTGTTACTATCTTCTTGTTTATTAGGTAAATCATTTACTTTTCAAGGCTGGCTAGGTATTTGGAATTTCCCTTGAAGAGACTCAAGATTTTTCCTTTATTTCCATGATTGGGGGGACCTGGCAGGCTCTTAACAGCCGACCCTGCTCTGTCTCACTCTCATTAGCCTCATTTCGAAGATGAAGAAACTGAAGCTTAAAGGCGAGGCAGTCACATAATTAGTAAAAGGCATAATTGAGATGGAAAACATTGACTCTGAATCCAGTATACTTTTACTTCTACTTTACTCCCATGTGGTATAAAGAAGAGATCTGGTTAAAGGACATTGGAATTATTTTAAATTGAGATCCTCAACATTGAGCCCTAGATGATATTATTAATCAATTTTTTATTCCTTTTGACAAACATAGCTTTCTTGTCAGGTTCTCAGGCTTATAGGCAAGATAAGGCACTGAAATCTTTTTACTTCTACACTGATGCTGTATTATAGATAATACATGTCAATCTTTTTTCTCCATAAAATGAAGCACCTCATTAAGAAAGAAATCATCTGAAATAATTTGGAAATATAATAGGAAGATATTTTGGGTTGATCCTAGTTGTTGATATTTTTCTTTGATTCCAAGTTTGCAGCATTGTGGACAGGAATGTTCATTAGGAAAAAAATATCTTAATGATTTAAATAGAATGATAAATGTTCCAGCACACAGGCTGGCAAACTGTATAGCTCATGGGCCAAATATGACCTACCTTCTATTTTCATAGGGCCCATGAGCTAGAAATAGTTTTTATATTTTTAAATGATTGGAAAAAAACCAAAATAATATTTTGTGATATGTGAAAATTATATGAAATTCAAATTTCAGCATCCATAAATAAAGTTTTATTGGAATGCACCCACTCTCATTCATTTATGTGTTTTCTATGACTGCTTTTGCACTATGACAGCAGAGTTGAATGGTTATGACAGAGACCAAATGGCCCACAAAGCCTGAAATATTTACTGTCTGGCCCTTTATAGAAAGAGTTTGCCAACCCCTGGTCTAGCATCATCCTCTGTTCACTACTGAATTCTGATACCCTTTTCTTGTAGGCGTCTCAGCGCAACTCACCAGTACACGACTACGGAGAAACACATCAGTTGGCACCCCATTCTGGATGGCCCCTGAGGTAAGCAAGAACATCTAGTTCTTTGCACTTTTAAGTGCCTTGGTACTATGCCTTTTTATGGGCAAGTCATATGCTGTCCCCAGTTTTCAGGGAGGAGAAAATCTTTTATCTTCATTGAACTGTGAGAGTTCTAATTTGTGAGTGATCCTGATGAGACTTAATCTCAGAAAAGCAAAACTGAGTCACAGCTAGCCCATGGGGTGAAATTAAAAAAATGTATTCCCTCCAGAAGATGCAGCCCTCTCCAAGGGTCATGACTGACAAGTTCATTCAGCCTTTGTATAAATTAGAAAAAGTCAACTTCACTGGATAGGTACAGCCCCTGAGATATATGGACTTGGAGAAGAGCCAGGTTTCAGCTCCAACTGTCATACAGAACTATATGCAATGGTCTTGGTTGTTTTTTATTACCGTGTACATAGCAACTTCTCTTGTGTACTTTGTTGGCTCTCTATAGTAAAACATGGGATTTGGTCCTAATTTAGTTCTGGCATCATCGCAGGACTCTCTGGGAAATGATGCATGTTGAAATTTGAAGAACCTTCTGGCCAGATAAGGCATGCCCTGAAACACCAGTGCAGTTTTGCTTGTCAGATCAGCATTTAATTACACAGTATGCTGACCTTTGCTTGAGAACAGCTCTCTGGGATTAAGCAAATGGGTTCTTTTTATAAGAAGACTCAGGTCACTTGCTTAGATGTCTTTCCATCTCTAGTCTGTCAGCATGGAGGTCTTTCCTTTGTGTGACTGCCAAAGTGGTCTCTTAACAGAGTAACTGGTTCATACCAATCTCTGCTCAGATTTCTTCAGTGACTCCCCATTGGCTATGGCCCTCTCTTTCTTACTTGGGAAATAGATCCCATTTAAAGAAAAAGAAAAACCCTACAGATTCTAGTGTTTATTAAAATCTTAAAAGTGTTTTTAAAACAGGTTTTAAAAAACATAAAACTAGATATAAACTCCTTGTCAATCACATTTGTAGAACTATAAAACTAAAAAGGAAAAACATGTATTAGGTTATTAAGTATGAAATGTCTGATTTCCTTAAGTACTAAGTTTGATAGTTGATATCTCTGACATTTCACTTTGTCACTTCTTGTTTTATTTTTATTGTGAAGGTACATCCTTATTCTTTTAAATGCACAGTTTGGCTTGTGATTATCTTTCAAAATTTTTTAGAGGAATTTTTGTGAAACCATGGATAAATAAAAATTTGAGTTATTTTCGTATATGAAGTCCTCTGTGGAACCAATGCAGTGCAGAGAGCTCAAAATATCAACCAAGTATTTGGGAAGGATGTGGCTAACGAATGCATAGTACATTGATGGTTTGAGAAGTAGCATTCTGATGATTTTAATCTTGAAAATGAGCCATCTGGGCGACCTGAGACCCAGGTGGATAATGATGAGCTAAAAGCTACAGTGGAAGTGAATCCATCTCAACCTATGCGTGAATTAGCAGCAAAGTTTGACATTACTATTCCAACAATATTAGACCATTTAAGACAAATCAGCAAGGTAAAGAAGCTAGATAGATGGATATTGCATGAATTAAATGAACGTCAGAAGAGAAATTGTCTTGAAGCTTGCCTTTGTTTGCTATCACTACATAAAGGTGAACAATTTCTACATCATATTGTTACAAGTGTTGAAAAATAGATTCTTTTTGACAATTGCAAGCATTTGGCACAATGGATGGATAAAGATGAAGTGCCCAACACAGTCCAAAACTGAATATTCATTAAAAAAAGCTAATGGTGTCTGTTTGGTGGTTCAGTGCTGGTATTATTCACTACAGCTTCATGAAATCTGGTCAATTGATGACAGAAGATGCCTACTGCAACCAATTAGATGAAATGATGAGGACATTTGTGATTAAGCAGCTGAGACAGGCCAATCCTCTTGCAAGACAATGCTCGACCACATGTCACATAAACAATGTTGCTCAGTCTATAGAGGCTGGATATAGAAACTCTCTGTCATCCACCATATTCACTAGACCTTGCACCAACTGACTACCATTTCTTCCAGGCTTTAGAGCATTTCTTGCCAGGAAAAATATTCAGTTATCAACAAGCTATGGAAAACGCCTTTTGTGATTTCATCACCAATCGCTTTCCAGGCTTCTTTGCTGCTGGCATAAATAAGCTACTGTTAAGATAGCAAAACTGTGTCAATAGTTTAAGTGCATAATTTTTTTTTCTATTTTCTTTTTATATAATATTCTTCTACGGATTCTAGGTGCATAATTTGATTAATTGTACTGCCCCTTGTTTGAGATATAATAAACTACACTTTGATTCAAAATCGGAAATTTCATATGTAATGACCTAATATTATGAAAAAACTATTAGAAAGCCAGGAACATTCAAGTAAGCAGCTTTAATTTAATGAGACAAATGATACTGTTTTGTGGATCTCAGTTGTCCTTTGCAATGTGATTATGTTTCAGAGCACAGTAGCATGGATTATTTTGAGTCTGGCATAACTATTACCATGTACCCTGTGGTGACTCAGCTCTATGGCTTTACTCTATTTCAGCTCGCATGATCTCTTTGTTCAAACAGGATTTCCTTTGACCTCCAAGTGTTACATCTCTATTGGCTTGGTGCTAAGTTAATAGCAAACATAATATGGATGCTGCAGTTTTGTGGCAAATGGTCATCTGGATAATCTGGAAGATGTTTTTTACTCCTCCTTCCCCCATTATTATTTTTATAATTATTAATATAATTATCATTAAAACAAAACCAAAGACAAAGTTTTCATAGAGACTTTGTGAACTCCACTTTAAGAAACACTACAGGATAAAGTCCAAACTCCTTTGGATTGTGAATAAAGCCCTTCATATTCCAGCTCCTTTCTATTTATCCAGCCTCATTTCACATTATTTTCCCCTAATTTATTTGTTTTTAATGCTCCAACAGTAGTGAACAACAGGTAACTCTCCAAATCCCTACAGATATGTCATTCCTTTAAACCCCTGGTGTACTGTTATAGCATCTAGAATGGCCCTTGGAGCTCTGGAAAATTCCTTCTTTATCCTCAAGTCTCAAATGCTAGCTTTCCTAGGTAATCTTCCATAATCCCTTGCTGACATTGAGGTTGCTATTCCTAAATTTCCACTGCAGCCTTACTGCCCTCAGTAGCACACTTCACCTCTGCATTGTAATTGCTGGTAGGCAGGTATCCCAACTAGATACTAAGCTCTGGCAGGGACTTGGGATTCCCAGCTCTTAATATAGTGTTTAATACAAAACAGGTACTCAAAAAATATCTGTTCAATGAATGATTATGTTGATATAAAAAGCCGAAGGGTTATGATGAATTTGGAGAGCAGTTTGATGAGGGCTTTACAACTACTGGTATTAGCAAATTTCTCTGTAGATTTTGATTGATCTGTTCTGATAGGAAAGTGTAACTGAGGTCACTCAGCTCATATTTGGGTTGTCATAACATGGAAGAAGATGTTCTTGTTCTAAAACATAGCAAACTGGTATTTTCAGAATCAAAAAAATATAATTAAGAGAAGCCTGCCCTTGGCTTTGTACATTTATTATTAGGAGGTGTTTCTGACTTTCCAACCTTAGATGGGTTGAATAAACTGTGTGGAGTGTTTCTATAGAGGACAGTTTAGTGGTTTATGATGATCGCCTGTTGCCCAGATTTCCTAGAACTGGTTCCACTCTCAGCAGGGTAAAGCCAGCACTGCATCCTGCCTGTTGCCATGGATAAATTGAGAAGTAGGCAGTTTAAGACGTGGAGACCTTGACAGTACCTTTCAGGAGCAAGTGTCTGATTGCTCAGTGCAGAATTCTCATAGGACATGTGCTCATGTCCAATATGCTCCAGGACCCAGGCTGCAATTCTTAGGACTCAGGCCGGCACCACCCTCATACTTTTATTTTCCAAATGGAGAATTACTTTTTCCAACAAAGCCTTTTTTTGCTTCATAATCCTCCATAGGAATGTCCAAAAGAACAACCTTCCATTTGTCAGTTCAAGTGAACAAACATTTATACTGTCCACTGTGAGCAATGCTTTGGGTCAAGAGCAGTCCTTTAAAGTGTAATCAGTAATGGTTCGAATTAACGCTGTCTTCATATGATGAGATCGAATATTGATCTTAACATGCTTTCACTTCTTTTTATATGAATAAGTGGTATTTAGATTAAATATGGCAACATTACGTGCAACACCAATGCCAGTAGAATAAAACCATTGCAGATGACTTGTGCTTTTATTTTTTAAATAAAAAAGAAAGATCCTTGATCCTATTTTATTTTTGAGAAATTGAACCAAATTATTCTTTTTTTTTTTTTTTTTTTTGAGACAGAGTCTCACTTTATTGCCCAGGCTAGAGTGAGTGCCGTGGCGTCAGCCTAGCTCACAGCAACCTCAAACTCCTGGGCTCAAGCAATCCTGCTGCCTCAGCCTCCCAAGTAGCTGGGACTACAGGCATGCGCCACCATGCCCGGCTAATTTTTTCTATATATATTAGTTGGCCAATTAATTTCTTTCTATTTATAGTAGAGATGGGGTCTCGCTCTTGCTCAGGCTGGTCTCGA
>VSMD01025347.1:0-30817 GCA_008750895.1 Mirza zaza | reverse complement strand
GTAACACTGTTTTGAGTACTTCTTGTAGGGCTGGTCTTGTCTTGGTGAATTCTCTGAGACTTTGCTTGTCTGAGAATGTCTTTATTTCTCCTTCATATACGAAGCTTAGTTTTGCAGGGAATAAGATTCTAGGCTGGGCATTGTTTTGTTTCAGAAGAGTGAGAATGGGGCCCCAGTCTCTCCTTGCTTGTAAAGTCTCAGTAGAGAAGTCTGGTGTTATTTGAATTGGCTTTCCCTTGTATGTTACTTGCTTCTTTCATCTTACAGCTCTTAGAAGGGCCTCTTTAGTTGATATTTTGGTCAGTCTGATGACTGCATGTCGTGATGTCTTCCTGTTTGCATTGAATCTCCCAGGGGTCCTCTGAGCTTCTTGGACTTGTATATTGAGATTTTTAGCAAGGCCTGGGAAATTTTCCTTTATTATATCTTCAAATAGCTTGTCCAACCCCTGAGTGTTGCCTTCTTCCCTTTCTGGCAACCCTATGACCCTCACATTAGGTTTCTTCCCATAATCCCACATCTCTTGTAGGCTTTGCTCTTTTCTCTTGTTTCTCGGCTCTATCTCTGTGACTGATTTATTTAATTGGAAGGTGTTATCTTCAATTTCTGAGATTCTTTCTTCTGTTTGATCTACCCTGTTCTTGAGACTTTCCACTGTATTTTGTAGTTCCCTGAATTGATTCTTTATTTCTAGGAGTTCGGTTAAACTTTTCTTCATTGTGTCTATTTCTTTAGTTAACTTTTGTTCTAGGTCCTGGAGGCTTTTTGTGGTTTCTTTGTGTTGGTTATTGAGTTGTTCTTGCAGGTTGTTGAATTTTCTTATGATCCACATTTGGAATTCCTCTTCTGTCATTTTGGTTGCCTGATTTTGGTTGGTGTCTGTTTCTAAAGGAGCTGGTGCTCCTCTTTGGGGGCGTGGTTTCCATTTGGTTCTTCATATTTCCAGGGTTCCTTTGCTGATTTCTTCCCATGTTGATCAGTTGTTGTTTCTTTCCTTTAGGTTTTCATTTGGGTATTCCTGTATCCCATTAATATTAACTGGGTGAAAAACATCTGGTTCCTTGAGGAATGTTTGCTGGGGGGCACCTTGGCCGCTTTCCAGCAAGTGGGTGCGTGGCGGGGTGGCGGTCCGGCGGGTGCGGTGGTGCGGGGTGCAGAGACTGGAAGGGCATATGGGCGCAGCGGTGTGGGACAGCAGCAAGGCTCACTGGAAAGCCTGTGGCCACCTGCCCTTCACAGCCACTGGTCACCAGGCTTCTGCGTGTGTGGCCACATGGGAGCGTGGCCATAACGGGTTCCCGAGTCTGACACCTGCCAGCGTGGATGCGGGGAGCCCAGCCGCGGGGAAGAGCGACGCATCCCCCAGGCCTGGGCTGCCCAGTTACTCTGCCCGACGGAGCCAGGAAAGCCTGGGGTCCCTGCCCGACACGGCGCCTGGCTTCCTAGTCAGAGGAGGCCGGGTGCATCTCCGAGCGGGAGGACGGTGGCCCAGGCTTCTACCTGCTCGGCCTGGCCCAGGAGCGCTACCTGCAGCCCCGCGGGCTGGGGCTCCTCGAGCTCCCCCCTCCACGTGCTCACTGGGGCTCGGAACTCCTTTACCGGAGAAAGAATTCTTCCACAGGGTCAGGTTCCGAGCCCTCGTACTTCTTTTGGGAATTGATGAGAAAGTTGTCATTGGGTCTGACCTCCTCAGGGCTTTGGGCGTTAATGGAAAGGTTTACTGTCCACACTAAAATAATAAAGAAATGACTTAGGAAATTTATCTTAGGAAATTTATGGTTTTTAGGGGTGAGAGGTCCTTTAGAGACTGACTTAGCCATGCGATCCTGAGCAAGGCGTCACCCTTTCGGACCTCAAACTGCGCTGCTTTAAACGGAAGCTGCTGTTGTTGAGGATCACTCGCAGCCATTCCGGCCTCAAAGTTGTACGGCTCTCTGCCTTCAGGGTTAGACAAACAGCGCACATGTTAGGGTTTGGGTGATGATATTGACTAAAAGTTATCCTGAGATATAAATGCTGATGCCAGAGTGCCAGAGCCTGTCCTGGGCCCCGACCGGGAAGGGCAGCGCACGGACAGGGCAGAGGGGGAGAAGTGTCCCGTGACTGGACTGGGGTGCGTCTCAGTTCTGCTGCTCACTTGCTGTGTGACTTTGGGCACATTTCTCAACCTCTCTGTGCTTCAGTTTCCGGATCTATAACATGGGGAGCATGTTCGGAGGGCTGCTGGGTCCCCAACGCTCACAAGACTGCACTCGGGCAGGGCCGCTGACGGGCTGGCTGCTTCCGCCGAGCGGGGCATCTGGTGAGCTGCAACCAGGTGCAGCGGTGGGAGTGATTCTTCCCTTATTCCAAGTTCAAGTCTGAATCTGGGAGTAGAAGGAAGTGAGGTAGGAATGAACTTTCAGGCTGGGAGAGGTTAGCTCCTTGGTAAAGCAACAGGGAGTGGCTCTCACAGGTCGCAGATCTCACTCCAGGGAGCGCTGTAAAACTCGTGCTGCCCTGACACTTCCAACACCTACTAGTTTTATTCTGGCTCTGCATTTGCATGGCTTTTGAAGAAAGCACTGATTCTTTTAAAGGGGCATAGTTTGTATTTTCAGGTTTTTAGTAATTTATATAGCTTTTTTCCCCTAAGGTTTAAAAAAGTTCCTATTTTAGGATGACTCCAGTTGGCCTCATAGTCCCAAATGTTTCAGTGATAATTTATTCCGTGGCCTGAATGCAGCTTAGAAATACAATATAGTCTGTGAGTCTCTGAACGGCGGTTCAGTGACTGCGTTGCCTGGGGGACCGGAGTCTGCTCCGAGGAGGGCGCTGTGCCTTCCCTCTCTTCATGCCACCACACCTGCGATCCGGAGTCTTCCCGAGGGCCAGAGCCCCTCGCGGCGCTGCCCTCCCCTCGAGGGCCCTGGGTGCAGCCTGGGGACCCGTGGCATTGGACCTCCTCGGCTCTGGGCTGTCTCTTGGGCTGCGGGTGCAGCAGGGAGTAAGTGCTGGCTTCCTTCTGCTTTCTAGGTTTTCTCTGGATCTACAGGCTGTAGGTGACTCCTTTGCAAATATACAACATAATTTAATTATTACACAGTACTTTAAAATTAGGATTAGAAGTTGCCTACACTAAAAGTCAGATATGATAGGACCATTAAAAAAAAGGATAGGCTGGGCGTGGTGGCTCACGCCTATAGTCCCAGCACTCTGGAAGGTTGAGGTGGGAGGATCGCTTGAGGCTGGGAGTTTGGGACCAGCCTGGGCAACATAGCAAGACTCTGTCCCTACAAAAAAATAAAAACAATTCGCCAGGTGTGGTGGCATGTTCCTGTAGTCCCAGCTACTTGGGAAGCTGAGATGGGAGGATCACTGGGAGTTCAAGACTGCATGCAGTGAGCTGTAATGACACCACTGCACTCCAGCCTGGGTAACAGAGTGAGACTTTGTCTCAAAAAGAGTGGAAAGGAGGATGTGATCGTAGTCTAGAGATATTACTACTTGCTGCCTTCAGCCTTAGTTCAGCTTTGAAATGGCTAGCAACCAAAGTGGGCAGATTGACAGAGATAAAAATTAAACACAATGAGTTACATGATTTCCATTATAGTACTAATAAGAGTAGACCAGCTTGAAGAGTAGACTTAAGAATCTGACTCTCTCAGGGGAATGTCGCCTATGTCTTCACATAAAGGATTTTGACCATGTGGTGGGCAAGTGTTCAGCGGAAATGCTGCAAGAGTTTCAGGGAGTTTATTCTCCATGTGGCTGTTTCTTATTTTTTATCTATCTATCATAGTGAGAGGAGACGCAATCCCAGGCTACCTGCTCTAAAAGGTAAGATGAGTCAAGAGTAATGAGAAGCTGCAAAAGGAAGTCCCGCGAAATCGCTGAGGAGGCTGGCGGCCGCGGCCCTTCTGCCCACGCTGGGCTGCCCCGCGCAGGGAGCGGGCAGGCGGGCGCCACCGCGTTAGAGACCTTGATTTTTATTTTAAGAGCAATGGAAAGCCACTCAAGATTTTATTTTTGTTTCATTTTGCTACTATTATTATTTTAGCACAGGAGACACATGCCGGCTGTGATTTTGGAAAGTCACTCTATGCGTGTGGAGGCCCCGGGCAAGGGCGCAGCAGGGGACTGTGGCACAACAGGTGGGGTGGCGGATGTGGGGCTGGTGGAATTGGGTGACAAGGGAGAGGGACATGGCAGCGACAGCTCCAGGGTTCTGGACTGCAGCGTGCTGTGCAGCAAGCAGTAGGCTGTGGAGCGCGGTGAGGAGTCTGGCCTGGGATGTGCCCCTGGGTCCCAGGAGGAGCCGTCGAACGGGAGCTTTCTGCGCACATCTGGCTCCAGAGGGTTGTCTTGGACGGGAGCCTTCACTGGAGCCCTGCGCATGCCGATGGCACCTGGGAGGAGACGGTGGTCTGGGGCAGGGAGGGCTATGGGGCTTGAATCGAAGGCAGGGAGCTGCAGTGTGTTGTGCTGGGACCAGCAACGGAGTCCAGCGGGAGGAGCCGGGCGGGGCTGCGGAGCACCTTGGCACCCCAGGACTCATCGGGGGTGCTTCTGGAAGTGGGGAGAGTGGGCCCTGAGGCGCTGTGAGCAACCGGGAGTATGTCCCTAGGGCCATGGCACCTGCCACCATGGAGGTGGCAGGTGCCATGGTGCCGGCTGTTCTGGGCAGTGGAGAGGACGCAGCAAGTGAGGCTGTGGAAAAGCCCATGTGAGCGAGTCTTTCAGGGAGTCAGACTGTGAGGGAGAAGGAGGGGCTGGAGCACAGGCTCCGGGAGCGTTCGGACGGATCTGTAAGTGTGATGGGGTGGGGAGGGCAGACTCCAGTTCTAAAGCTTACAGCACGTGGGCGGTTTCTGAGTCATTAACCCGGAGGAGCAGACACACGGGTGCAGGACTCTGACTAGTGTCACTATCTTCAATTACCTTGCAGGACAACTTTGAATAAATAACCTGAGTTTGCAGTTTGAATCGTAAGTGGTCCTGTGCAGATTGTGTCGTGTTGCCTGGATGTAGCCGCCTGCGGAGCAGGAGGAGGACTGCAAGGGGAGGCAGGGCGTGGGGGCCAGAGCAGGGAGCGCCCACAGTCTCCCGGCCAGGGCAGCGCAACACGTGCTGTCCTCTCCACGACCCTTCGGCCCATTCCTCTGAGTGTAAAAACAGCCCCTGGCCCCTGCCCTCCCCAGCGTCCCGCTGTCTGCCACGCCACTCACAGCACGTGCCGCACAGTGGGCTCATCCTCCAAGCCCACGTCCCGTTTCCGTCTTTGAACATAACCTGCGCCCGAACAGACAATTGGAGCTCTTTTTGCCCCCTCCTTCTTCCTCTCTTTCCAAACAGTCCCCAGAAGTGCAGCCCATCCGACTGCAGCTCCAGTGCTGGATGCGGCCAAGGCCCAGGCAGCCAGGGCCAGCTGCGCCAGCTGTGCCCGGCAAGCCCTGCTTCTGTCCGGCCGCCGCCAGGCCAGGACGCAGGCGTGGGAAGAGAGCAGCCCGGGAAAGGGATAAAGTGTGGAGTCTCTGCTTGCCAAGCGCCCCCTTAGCCACGTTTTCCCGGGTTGGTGCCTACTGGGGGTGGGACGGGAAATACTCACAGCACTCTCTGTCCAAGGACCATGATGCGCACTTTCTCAAAACACCTGTGATCTGTGACAATTTGGACTTCAGGAGTTGACTGCACTGTGGTGGCACCAAATGTAGTGGGTTTATTTTATCCATGAGACAAAAAATCCCTGTCTACTTCCTGGGGATTCAGCCGTTGGATCCAGACACACACATAGTCTGTTTAGAAGAAAAAAGAAAATACACACGTTGTGGGTGTGGGCTGGACTCCAGGCCCTGTTGCTAAGTGCTCTTCTTTGTGTTCTGTCGCTAATCAAGCACGCTCGGGAGGCAGATAGCACAGGGAAACCCCGTGTGGCTCGCTCATGCCTACAGGTGAGCCTGGCTGATAGCCTTTATCTACTACGAATGGACACAGGCAACTGTCTTCATGAGTCCAAGCAAACACAGGTGGGGTGGCAGGAGGGGCAGGTCAGATGGGAAAGAAAAGTTTCGTCCATAGGCATATGGGCAGGGTGAATCTGATTTGGATTCTTGGAATTTGGGCATTGCAGATTTTGGTACTCATTTTGTGATGCTGCCATTCTGACTGGCCACCGTGGTGCATCCTAAATGTATTTTGATCACCTTACTTTGGCCTCTTGAAGTGCCCTTCCAGAAAGGGGAATCTCTGCTTTTAGAAGTTGCAGTCGGAACTTTGTAGGGCCGGGGTGCTGCAGGGTAAAGCACTGGCCCTGGGGAAGATCAACACCAGTATCCACAGGGGCCTGGTCTGGCAGGCAGGGCAGGGGCAGCAGCGGGACCCTGTGGTCATGAAGACACTGAGGCCAGCAGCATGGCAGCTCTGGAAGTATCAGTCTTTCTGATTTCCAACTTTGTTACACAGCTATAGTAATCAAAATTGTATGGTACCAGCATAAAGAGATGAAACAGAATAGAGTGCCCAGAAATAAAACCACGCATATACAGTTAACTGATCTTTGACGAGGGTGCCAATAACACAACATAGGAAAAGGATAGTAAATAGCAGTTTTTAGTAACTGCTGTTGGAAAAACTGGATATCCACATGTGAAAGAATGAATTGAACCCTTATCTCAAACCATATACAAAAATTAACTCAAAATGGATTAAACACTTAAACATAAGATATGAAACTACAAAACTCCTAGAAGAAAACAGGGAAAAATTCTTTCATGTTGGTCTTGGCAATGATAGTTTGGATATGACACCAAAAACACAGGCAACAGAGGCAAAAATAAACAAGTGAGATTATATCAAATTATAAAGCTTCTGCACAGCAAGAGAAACAATCAACAAAATGAAAAGACAACATACAGGATGAGAGAAAATATTTACAAATCACATATGTGAAAAGGAGTTAATATCCAAAATATATAAGGGACCCATAGGACTCACTAGTAAAAAAATCAAATTAGAAGATAGACAAAGGACCTGAATAGACATCTCTACAAAGAAGGTATACAAATACTCAGCAGGTATATGAAAAATGTTTAACATTACTGATGATCAAGGAAATGGAAATCTAAACCATGGTGATATATCATCGCCCTCCTGTTAGGATGGGTATTATTAAAAAAGCCAAAAGGTAAAAAGTGTTGGTGAGGATGTGGAGTGCTATGTTTGAATTTCTGTCCCCTCCAGTGTTGCCATTGTGACAGTATTAAGACGTGGGACCTTTGGGAGGTGATTGGGTCATGAAGGCTCCACCCTCATGGGTGGGACTCATCCTGTTATAAATGACAAGTTTCCCCCCTCTTGCCCTTTCTTTGGCCTCTGCCTTCTGTCATGTCATAGACCCACAAGAAGGTCCTCACCAGACCCTAGCATCTTGATATCGGACCTCCCAGCTCCAGAACTGTGAGCCAGTAGATTCTGTTCCTCATAAATTACCCAGCCTGGGTGTTCTGCCATAGCAGCACAAAACAAATGAAGGCACAGAGAAAGGGAACTCTGCACAACTTTGGTGGGAATGTGTGCTGGTACAGTCATTATGGAAAACAACATGGAGGTTCCTCAAAAAGTGAAAAATAGAACTATCATATGATCTAGGAATCCTTCTTCTCTGTATTTATCAAAAGAATTAAAATCAGTGTCTTGAAGCAATAGATGCCTGCACACCCATGTCCATTACAGCATTATTCACAACAGGAAGTAACCTACGTGTCCAATGATGGATTAATGGACAAAGCAAATGTGACACAGACATGCAATGGAATGTTATCCAGTCTTTAAAAAGAAGGAAATCCTGCCATTTGCTAAGTGAACACTATGCTAAGTGAAATAAACCATACCCAGAAAGACAAATACTGCATGATCTCACTCATATGTTTAGTGTAAAATAGTTAAAAATCACAGAAGCAGTGAGTAGAATGGTGGTTTTCAGGGACTGGGGGGTTGGGATAAAGGGAGGTGATAGTCAAAGCATGCAAAATTTTGACTATGCAAGATAAATAATTCTCAAGACCAGCTATACATATAGTATGCTATATATAGCTATCTACTATACACAAAGTGCTCATAGCTAATGATATTTTATTGTATAACAAATGAAGAGATTAAATCAGTAATAATAAAAACTCCTCACAAAGGAAAGGGAAGAAATAAATGGCTTCACTGGTGAATTCTACCAAGCATTTAAAGAAGAATTAATGCCAATTATTCACAAGCTAGTCCAAAAAATAGAAGAGGAAGACCCCTTTCAACTCATTCTATAAGTCTGTGATTACCCTTATACTTGCCATACAAAGAAATCAGAAGAAAAAAAAATGCAGAACAAGATCTATGAACACAGACAGAAAAATAAGCCCCCAAACTCAACAAGATAATAGCAAATTAAATTCAGCAGTAATTAAAAGGATTATACACCATGTCCAAGTGTGATTTATTCCAGGAATGCAATGCTGGTTTCACATCTGAAAATCAATTAATGTAATGCAGTACGTCAATAAAGGCCAAAACCCACATGATCATATTAATAGACTCAGAAAAAGTGAATGACAAAATTCAACACCCTTTCCTGATAAAACACACCCAACAAACTAAGAATAGAAGATAACTTCCTTAACCTGATAAAAGGCATGTATGAAAACTCAGCTCATGTCATACTTAATAGTGAAAGACTAAATGTTTTCCCTCCGAGATCAGGCGCAAGACAAGAATGTCGACTCTCATCACTATTCAAAGTTGTACTGGAGGTTCTAGCAAGGCAAGAAAAAGATACAAAAGACATCCAGATTGGAAAGTAAAAAGAGTCCCTATTTACAGATGACAAAATCTTATGTATAGAAAATCTAAAGTAGCCACTAAAAAACTATTAGAATGAATAAACAAGTTCAGCAAGATTGCAGCATACAAGATCAACTCTATTTCTATGCAATAGCAATGAGGAAACCAAAAACAAATTAAGTTTTCTTTGATTTACTTTTGATTTGCACCAGCATCAAAAAGAATAAAATAATTAGAAATAAAAGAAGTGCAAGACTTGTATACTTAAAACTATCCAACATTATTGAAAAAAGATTAAGGAAAATCTAAATAGATGGAAAGACATCCTATATTCATGAACTGGAGGACTTAACATTAGGATGACAATACTCCCTAAAACTGATCTATAGACTCAATTAAATTCCTATCAAAGTCCCAACTGACTGCTTGGCAGAAATTGACCAGCTGATTCTAAAATTCATGTAGAAATTCAAGGCATCCCAAAAAGCCAAAACAATGTTGCAACAGAACAAACTTGGAGGACGCATACTTCCCTACAGAATAATGGCCAACAAACATGAAAAAATGCTCAACATCTCTAATCATCAGGGAAATGCAAATCAAAACCACAATGAGATATCACTTAACTCCAGTGAGAATGGCCTTTATCAAAAAGTCCCCAAACAACAAATGCTGGCGTGGATGCAGAGAGAGAGGAACACTCCTACACTGCTGGTGGGACTGCAAACTAGTTCAACCTCTGTGGAAAGCAATATGGAGATGCCTCAAAGTGATAAAAGTAGATCTACCATTTGATCCAGCAATTCCACTACTGGGCATCTACCCAAAAGATCAAAAGTCACTTTATGAAAAAGACACCTGCACTCGAATGTGTATAGCAGCATAATTCACAATTGCAAAGAATGGAAACAACCCAAGTGCCCATCAATTCATGAGTGGATTAATAAAATGTGGTATATATATATATATATACCATGGAATACTAATCAGCTTTAAGAAACAATGGTGATCTAGCACCTCTTGTGTTTTCCTGGATAGAGCTGGAACCCATTCTACTAAGTGAAGTATCTCAAGAATGGAAAAACCAGCACCACATGTACTCACCAGCAAATTGGTATTAATGGATCACCACCTGAGTGGACATATAGGAGTAATACTTATAAGGTGTCAGTAGGGTGGGAGGGGGGAGGAGGGGAGGGGTATATACAACCACAACGAGTAAGATGTGCAACATTTGGGGGATGGACATGCTTGAAGCTCTTACTAGAGGAGGGAGGGGGGGCATGGGCAATATAAGTAACCTTAACACTTGTACCCCCATAATACGCTAAATTAAAAAAAAACTTAGTAGAAAGTGTTGTACTATCCTAAGGATAGACATACAGATCAATAGAATAGAATGGAAAGTCCAGAAATAAACCCTCACTTTTATGGTCAATTGATCTTCCACAAGGTTATCAAGACAAATCAATGAAGGAAAGAATAATCTTTTCAACAAATGACTCTGATAAATGGTTATCCACACGCAAAAGAATGAAATTTGACCCCTCCCTCAAATCATATACAAAATAACAGAAAATGAATCAAAGACAAAATGTAAGAGCTAACGTGTAAAACTCTTCGAAGAACACATAGACAAAAATGTTATGTACCTGGGTTATGCAATGGCCTTTTAGACATAATAAAAACACAAGGAAAAAAAGAAAAAAAATCATTGTACTGGTCATCATCAAAATGAAAAACTTCTGTGTTTCAAAGTACATTATCAAAAAAAGTGAAAAGGCAACCCACAGAATTAGAGACAATTTTTGAAAATCATATACCTGATAAACAACTTGTATATAGAATATATAGAGAACTATTAACCACTCCATAATAAAAAGATAATAACCAAATTAAGAATGGGCGAAGGATCTAAACAGCTAGTTTACAAAGACTATATACAAATAAATAATAAACTTATGATAAGATGCTTAACATTTTTTGCCATCAGGGAAATGCAATTCAAAGCCAAAATGAGATACAACTTTACGCTCATTAGTATGACAGTAACAAAAAAAGAAGAAGAAAGTTGGCAAGTCTGTAGAGAAATTGGAGCCCTCACATATTGCTGGAGGGAACATAAAATCATGGAGTTGATGATCAGTCTGGTAGTTCTTCAAATAGTTAAACATATAGTTATTATACAATCCGGCAATTTTATTTCTAAGTATATATGAAAAGGACTGTGATGTTTAATTTTATGTATCAACTTGATTGGGCCATGGGGTGCCCAGATATTTTGTAAAACATTACTCTGGGCATGTCTGTGAGGGTGTTTCTGGCCGATATTAACACTTGAATTGAACTGAATAAAGAAGATTGCCCTCCCTAATGTGGCTGAGCTTCATCCAATCAGCTGAAGGACTGAATAGAAATAAATAACTATATATATGGGCTATGGACTCTAGAAAACTTATTTCTACTTAGTTTGTTTTAATTTGCCTAAAATATACTCCATGGTCAGTTATGAGGGGTTCATTTTATGCCTGGGATAAAGGTTGCTTCTGATCCCATCTAGTCTTCCTCCATGAGGAAGACTTCCTCCTTCCTTCCTTTATTCCAGAAGTTTGTCTTGCATATAAGCCCCTCCTAAAGTTCACAGAGGGTCTCTGTATTTTGCTGTTTGAAAATCTGTTCCCCTTTGAAACTTCTAAAGATCGTGGCTCTTATAAGGTGATGGTGGTGGGGGCCTCTGGTTCTTAGCTCATCAGCTAAGCAGAGGCGAACAGTGCATGCCGAGCCTGAAGAGGCCGCGTGCTCCTCCAGGTTATTTTAGCTGACTCACGCAGGTCACTCCTTTCCTACCCAACAGTTATCTATAACCTGTAGCTTCAGAATGAAAAAAATGCCTCAAAGCAGAAATACTTTCTATTTAGGCATGACAATGGGGTTTCCTTAGAAGAAGCACTCCAGGCCAAGTGAAGAGTAGAGAAGGTAGTCAGGTGGAGAGGACTTCTGCTTCTGGTAAGAGAGAGTAGACTCATTTTTACCCATTCTTCTTGCTAAACACAGCTAAAAAACACTGGAATGTGCATATCTATGTGTCTATTTATCTGTCTATCACCTTGAAACTGTTAAAAGGACATAGCAGTTCTTTGGGTTTTAATTTCCCTCACACATCCCAGACCAGTTATAGGAGAAGCTGGAAACACCAATGGTTATAGGGATAAAAGGCGCCAAGGAATGTCTGCTCTGGCTGGGCAGGATCAGGAAGCGGGCAGCCTAGCAAGACAAAACTCTTTTGCAAAACAGCTGCCGCAAATGCAGCTAAACCCCACAAGAAATACCCCTGTGGCTTCTACCTCCACGATACCAGCAAAGGCTAAGCGAGGAACCCCGACTTCTGCCCTCTCCAGGCTATGCAGAACTGTTCCGCTCTGCTTATCAGGGTGCTGTCAGAGAAGCTGACTGTAGAGCCTCCTGGGGGAGGAAAAATGAAGCCCCCTGTCCCTGTGGTATCAGTGGAGACCATGGGAGCCTGGACTGAGTACCCACTGGCAATGACACATCCCTTCCCCTCCCATTCAGGGTGGTATCAGCAGAGGCTTAGTGGGGAGCCTGAAGCCATCCCTATTAAGAAGTAACGAGGACATCCTCTCCCCGCTTCCTCAGGTGCTGATGGAGGTGAAGTGGAGAGCTCGGACTCTGGCTCGTCCAGCAGTGGCACCTCCTTCCCTACAGGCGTGGTGTCAGAGGAGGCCTGCTAGGACCAAGTGTCTAGGCAAGATCCAGAGTCTCATAATATAATCTCCAAATGTCCAGGTTTTAATTAAAAAACTACTCATCATAACAAGGGTCAAGCGATCACAACATGAATGAGAAAAGACAATCAACAGATGCCAACACGGAGATGCCAGAATCATCTGATAAAGATTTAAAATCAACCATCACAAAAATGCCTGGGCAATGAGAAGTGAGCACTTATAAATATACTGGAAACAAATTTAAAAATGAGACATTTCAATAAGTAAACAGAAGATATAAGGAAGACCAAATGGAAAATTTAGACTGAAAACTGAAAAAAACAAAAATATTGGCTCAGTAGCAGAATAAAGAGCACAGAGGAAAGAATCACTTGAACTTGAAAATACAACAATAGAAATTACTCAATCTGAACAATAGAAAATAGACAAAAATTAAAAAAAAACTAAAAGGAAGATCTGACTTTCTTGTCATTGGAGTCCAAGAAAAGGAGAAAGACAGCAGAGGTAAAATACTATTTGAAAAAATAATGATTGAAAATTTCCCAAGTTTAGTAAAAAGCAAAGATTCAAGAAACTAAGTGAGCCCTAAGTAGGATTTACTCCCCCTTCAAAATTCACCCCAAAACTATGATAGTCAAACTTCTAAAAACTAAAAATTAAGAAAAAATACTGAAAGCAGTGAAAGACAACATATTATTTATAGGAGAAAAACAATTGAAATAACAGCAAATTTCTCATTAGACCCATGGAAGCTGAGAAGAAGTGGCACAGAATTTTTCTAGTGTTTAAAGAGAACTGTGAATCCAGAATTCTACATCCTTTGGGAAGAAGGTAAAATCAAGACATTTATTTAATTTAATTTAATTAATTTATTTTTGAGTCAGAGTCTTACTCTGTTGCCCCAGCTAGAGTGCCATGGTGTCAGCCTAGCTCACAGCAACCTCAAACTCCTGGGCTTAAGCAATCCTTCTGCCTTAGCCTCCTGAGTAGCTGGGACTACAGGCATGCACCATCTTGCCCAGCTAATATTTTCTATAGCAAATATCAGGCTGGTCTCCAACTCCTGAGCTCAAAGGATCCGCCCCTCTTGGCCTCCCACAGTGCTGGGATTACAGGCGTGAGCCACTGCGCCTGGCAAGACATTTTTATATGAAGGAAAACTATGAGAATTTGTTATTAGTATACCCACTCTAAAAAAAAGCGTATAGGAAATTCTCCAAAAGGAAAGGAAATGATAAAAGAAGGGATCCTTGAATATGGAAACAGCAAAACAGATATTCCTTCTCACATTTATTTTTCTAAATTATGTTTGATAGATGGAACAGAAACTATAACATTGTCTAATGTGTTTTTAAATGTAAGTAGAGAAACATTTTAAGGACATTATAAGTGGGGTAGAGTAAAAGGACATTAAGATTGTAAGGTTTCCACATTCCACATGAACTGATAAAATTTCAGCACCAATAGACTAAGTTATACATCTGTAATATAGTACCTGGAACAGCTGTTAAAAGAACTATAAAAACAAATATACTCAACAACACTGTAAAGAAATCAAAATAGAAAGCTAAAAATGTTTAAATAACTTATAGGAGGGAAGGAAAATAGCACAGAGAAATGAAAAACAAAGAGAACAAATAGAAAATAAATATCATATGGATGACTTAAGCCCTTTCATATCAATAATTACTTTAAATATATGAATAAAAACACAGAGATTGACAGAGTAGATTAAAGAAAATCATGACCCAACTATATGGTATATATGAGAAATTCACTTGCAATTCAATGACATAGGTATATTGAAAGTAAAGTGATAGAAAAAGATATACCATGCAAACATTAATAACAGCAAAAAAACAGGAGTATATAATGTACACATTATAGCAAAGAAAATTACCAGGGAAGAAGAGGAACATTACATAATGATAAAAGAATTAGTCCATCATGAAGACACAGCAATCCTAAATGCATCAAACAAAATAGCTGAAAGAATTTGTAGAAAAAATATTGATAGTGTGAGAGGAGATATTATAGAACAACCCAAATTATAGTTGGAGATGTCAACATTCCATGCTCATCAATCGATAGAACTACTACAGGAAATTAACAAGGATATAGAAGAATTCAACAATACCATCAATCAACAAAATTTAATTAATATTTTTAGAATACTCTATCCAACAACAGTAGAATACACATTCCGTTCATAAATCCATGGAGGATTCACCAAGCAGATCATGTTATGAGTCATAAAACAAACCTTAAAAAGTTTAAAAGAATTGAACTCTTATAGGCTATATTATCTGACCACACTGTAATCAAACTAGAAAGAAATAAAAGAAAGACAATAGGAAAACTTCAAATACATGTAAACTAAATCAACACTAAATAATAATCCATGGGTCAAAGAGGAATTCTCAAGGGCAATCAAACAATATGTTGAAATAAATGAAATGAAAGTACAACATGTCAAAATTGGTGGTATGCAGTTAAAGTCATACTAGGAGGGAAATTTATAGCACTAAATGCTACATTAGAAGAGAAGAAAATCCCAAATTAATAATCTAAGCTCCCATTGCAAGAACCTAGGGCAGTAAGTGCAAAATAATCCCAAAGCAAGTAGAAATAAAGAAATGATAAAGATAAGAACAGAAGTCAATTGAAATTAAAAACAAAGACGGTAGAGAAAATCCATGAAACCAAAATGTGGTTCTCTGAAAAGATCAAGAAAACTTATATAGCAAGTCTAAGAAATACACAAAGAGAGAAGACACAAATTATCAATATCAGAAATTAAGGAAAGAGTGTCAGTACAGATCTTGCAGACATAAAAAAGAAAAAATAAAAATAAAAATTCTACACATTGAACTTCAACTACCTGAATGATATAGATCTTTCTTTGAAAAACAAACTACCAGAACTCACTCAATATGAAATAGATAATTTAAATACCCTTATAACTATTAAGGAAACTGTATTGTAATTAAATTCCCCAAAATAAAATCTCTAGTCCCATATTATTTCACTGATGAATTATACCAAACATTTAATAAAGATTTAACACTAGTCTGCATAAGCTTTTTCAGAAAATATAATAGAAGAGGAGGGAGCACTTCCCAATTCATCCTATGAGGTCTGTATTATTATGTTACCTAAACCAAAGACAATTAAAAAAAAACAAAAACAAAAAACTACAGGTTAATTTCCCTGGCAGACATAGATGTAATAATTCTCAACAAAATTTTAGCACATAAATTCAGCAATATACCTAAAGAATTGTACACTGTGGTCAAATGGGTTTTATCCCAAGAATGCAAAGTTAGTTCAATATTTGAAAGTCAACCAGTGTAATCCACCATATCAACAGGCTAAAGAAAAAAATTATGTGATCATATTAATAGATGCAGAAAAAGGATTTAACAGAATTCAATACCTATTTTTGACAAAAAGAAAAAAACCTCTTAAAAGTAGAAATGGGGGGGGGATGGGTAGATACATATATAATGAGTGAGAAGTGCACCGTCTGGGGGATGGTTATGCTGGAGACTCAGACTTGTGGGGGGAGGGGGGGAAAGGGCAGGTATTGAAACCTTAAAATCTGTATCCCCATCATATGCCGAAATAAAAAAAAAAAAAAAAGTAGAAATAGAGGGAAAGTTTTTCAACTTGATAAAGAACATTAACAAAATCCATAGCTAACATTTCACCAGAAGGTGAGAGACTGATTTAAGACTAGGAACAAGGTAAAGGTGTTCATTCAGCCACTGTTATTAAGCATAATCCTGGAAGTTCTAGCCAATGCAATAAGGCAAGAAAGAATATAAAAGCCATAGTGATATGAAAGAAAAAATAAAACCACCTCTAATAAAACTGCTGACATAGAGTATCTCAATGAACACACAAAAAACTCCTAGAACTAACAAGTGGTTCAGCAAGGTCACAGAATACAATGTGAACCCACCTACAAAATAAAAAATATTTTAATATAATTTATAATTATTCCAAAGAAAATGAAATATTTATGTATAAATTTAACAGAACATTGTATAGAACTTGTATGCTGAAAACCACAAAATACTTATGGGAAAAATTGAAGCAGATCTACATAAATGTGCCAGCATACCATATCTGTGGATTAGGAGACTCAACTTTGTAATGATGCCAGTTCTCCCTAAATTCATACAGGTTAATGAAATTCTTATCAAAATATTCACATTATTTTTGTAGATATAGACATAATCATTCTAAAATTTATATGCAAACACAAAGGAACCAGAATAGCTAAAATGATTTTGAAAAAGAAGAACATAATGGGAGGTGTCAGTCTACCTTATTTTAAGACTATTATACAGCTCCAGAAGTCAATGTTGAGTGGTATAGACCGTGGGCTAGACACAGAATAGAGAACCCAGAAAATACACATGCAAGTGTGACCCAGTGAGGTAAAGAGCAATTCAGTGGAAGAAGATAAATGGTACTGGAGTAATTGCATATAGGCAAAAAACATGAACTTTGATCTAAATCTCACACTTTATATAAAAATTAATTCAAAATGAAGCATAGATTTAACACTGTAGAATTTTAGAAACTAATATATAGCAGAAAATTTTCAGGCTATCGGCTTAGTGAAGAAATCTTTGATAAGACATCAAAATCATGAACCATAAAAGAAAAATGTTGATATTGATAAATCGGTCTTCATCAAAATGAAAACCTTGTGTTCTGCAAAAGAACTTGTTAAGAGGATGAAAAGAAAAGCTGCAGATTGTGAGAAAATATATAAAAACCACATATGCCCAAGTGCCCATCAATCCAAGAATGGATCAATAAAATGTGGTATATGTATACCATGGAGTACTATTCAGCTCTAAGAAACAACGGTGATATAGCACATCTTATATTTTCCTGGTTAGAGCTGGAACCCATACTACTAAGTGAAGTATCCCAAGAATGGAAAAACAAGCCCCACATACATTCACCAGCAAACTGGTATTAACTGAGCAGCACCTAAGTGGACACATAGGTACTACAGTAATAGCGTATTGGGCAGGGGGGAGGGGGGAGGGGGGCGGGTATACACATACATAATGAGTGAGATGTGCACCATCTGGGGGACGGTCATGTTGGAAAATCAGACTTGTGGGGGGAGGGGGGAAAGGGCATGTATTGAAACCTTAAAATCTGTACCCCCATAATATGCCGAAATAAAAAAAAAACACATATGTGAGAAAGACATCTAGAATATGTGAAGTATTATCAAACCTCAACAGTAAAAGCACCAAACAATCCAATTAGAAAATGGGCAAAAGACACAGATATTTCACCAAAGAGGATATACATGTGTCAAAGGAGGACACAAAAAGATGTTCCGTGTCACTAGCTTTAGGAATATCAATACTAAGATCATGGTGAGATATCACTATACACCTGTTAGAACAACTAAAATTTAAAAAAATACTGAAAGTACTAAATACAGTCATGGATGCAGAGAAACTGGATGTTTCACATGTTGATGGTGGGGCTATAAAACGGTGCAGGCTCTCCGGGAAAGGGTTGGCAGTTTCTTAAAAAGAACCTGAGCATACACTCTCCATGTAACCCATCAATGCACGCCCTCCTGGGAATTTAACTCTGAGACATGACAACTTATGTCAACACAAACACTTGTACCCAACTCTTCATTGCGAGTTTGTCTGTAGTAGCCCCAAACTGAAATCAACCAGAGCATCCCTCAGAGGTGATGGTTAAATGAACAATGATACATCCATACCTGGAACAGACCAGAATCCGACCTGGCAATAAACAGGGATAAACTAATGACACGTGCAGCACTGTGGGTCAATCTCCGGAGAATACACCGAGTGAAAAAGTCAGTATCAAAAGTTCACGTGCTCTGTAATTCCTTTAATGTAACTTTGTCAAATGACAGAATTATAGACATGGAAAATGGGTTGGTGGTTGCCAGGCGTTAGGGCTGGTCGGGGAAGGAGCAGGCGTGATTGCAAAGGGGTAATACATTTGAGATCTTCTTGGGATGGAACAGGTGTGGTTCTTGACTGAGGTGGTGGTCACACAAATCTACCTGTGCGAAGAATGGATGTGAGCAGCCTTCAAGATTTGGGAGCTATTCTAATGATAGATCCCAGGCAAAGGGAAAGAAAGTCAGAATGTTATTTTATTTCCTGACAAAAAATTGCATGGATGGTGAGTGAGGACAATGTCAGACCCAGCAAGATCTCAAGGAAAGAATCTGAAAAACTGGGGGCTAATATTCTGTTCCCGATTAGACAGGATGATGGCCTTAAATAAAGAGATTGTTCTCTGTCCCTTCCTGGAGAACAGTGCATGCTGATTTGTCAGAGATTCATAACAGGGACACCTTGGACGTTCTTGGAGTGCTGCATTTAAGTGTATGGGGTTTCAATATCACCCGTTAAATGATGGAAGGTTAAGTGACCAAGGCTCATTTCTGTCCCTGGAAGAGGAAGAGGAGCAAGAAATCACTGACTAATAAGATACTGAATAATAGGCCCGTGTGCATTGATATTCTGAGTCTGACTCTTTAAGCAAAATGTTGAAGAAAGGTCCCATATCATTTATTATTTACAAGCAGAAAAGGGCTTTGGCCCTGGAGAAGCCCTCTCTGTAGGTTCCCTCCTTGTCTCCCTGGAGACTGTGGGGAACTGAACCAGAGTCCCCCCCAACCCTTGGCTCAGTGTGGGGTCGGGGGCAGGGTGAGTGTTCAGCCCATATTGATCAGTTTGTTGCAGCCTACTTATATCTCATAAATAATGAGAAAATGTTTAGTGTGATTAATTCAATAATGTAACTTTCTTTTGTCAGATATTTACTGAATGCTCATTCTTTTTTTTTTTTTTTTTTTGCTAGCTACGTAGTGAAAATTGAAAACACTAATTAGACATCGTTTGGACTTGTGAAGCGTGTGGTGTCCTGAAGGCGTGTGTGTCAGAGACATTTTCAGAACTCGACACAGAGAGTGCAGTTCGGCATAGAAGGGAAGGAGCACACGTGCATGCACTGCAGGGCAGAGGGATGCCTTTCTGAATTGGGAGCGAAGGGCGGTCACTGAGAAGCCACGGCGTGGGCTAGCCCCGAGGCTGGGCGGCCCGGACCAGAGCAGAGGGGCTGGAGGAGGAGGAATGCGGGAAGGGCCGCTCCGGCTGGAGGGGCTGTGGAAAGGGGTGGAACGTCGCCCTCAACAGAGAGTTTGGCTCTCAGGATACGGAGTTTAGATTTTATTTGTCAAGCTATGAGACCAGCAGCAACGCTTTGCATATTAAAGTGTTTGGTTTTGAAGTATTTTAGGAAACTGGCTGCAGCAGTGGGCTGGTGCAGACGGGCCTGCAGTCGGCTCAGACTGCCTTACGGGCGGCGCGGGAACGGCGGACACCTGTGCCCAGGAGCCAGCTGCCGGCAGGGCGGCCCTCTGCTGAGGGTGTCCCGTGGGGTTGCCGACGCGCCTTCTTGCCTGGGCTCCCTGACCCTTCCTGGGAGGGCTGACAGAGGCGGGCTGTCACGTGTCTCTTCCTGCAAGGACACTAATCCTGCCAGCTCAGGACCCCACGCTTACCACCCATTTAACCTCAGCACTGTGCGTCCTCAGAGGCCCCACTCCAAACACAGCCACGCCGGGGGGCGCATTAAATGTGGATTTGGGGAACACAACATGCAGCCCACAACAGAGCCTAAGCTTGAAAGCAAGGGAGATGCAAACTGCCCTCTGCAGCAGGGGCAGCAAACTTTGTCTGCAGAAGCTCGGGTGGTAAATATTTTAGGCTCAGAGAGGCGAGAGGCGATATTGAGAGCTTTGTGTAGTTGCTTCAATGATAAGAGAAAAAACAAATTTCTACAAATTGTTTATTGACAAAATTAGAAACATAGTGACTGAGTACAGTGTTTTGTAAAACAGTTCTACTAACAAGAAGCACAGAATTCTTTATTGAGGGGAACGACCTTCCCCTCACTTAGTTGGAGCTCAAAGTTCTCTACCATCAGAATCAGTTGCAAATGTTCCTCTCTCAGTGCTGACCTGGAAGAAGGTTTCACTAGCTAGTTACTGCCAAATACTGACATTAATCCACGAGCATGTGATGTTAACTGAGGATATCGGTCACTTCGAATACATGTATAGAATTCGATTAGATTCTGCTCTTGATACGTGCTCTCAGCATGTCAGGATGTTCCAGATTTAATACTTCCTGTTGAAGGTTCAGTGGAGGCTCCTCAATTGCACAATTTAATGGATTTTTTATAAAAGAAATGTATTTAATTAATGTTTTCAAACATTACACAAAAAGTTAAGAAAACAGTCTCATGGACCACCTGTACCTAGATTCTGGAATGACCTAGACTTTGTCATGTTCACCCCTCCTATCATTTTCTCTTCTTTCTTTTTCCTTTTCTTTTCTTTTAAAAACATTTTGGAGCAAATCCCAGGTATTACATCACTTTAATTCCTACATATTTTAGTATCATCTCTAAAAACATATGGACCCTGTATGACTATCCTTTTAAGCCAGAAACAAATCTAAATAAATTAGAAAATTTAATGTTTTTCTCTCTTGATATCCTGCAGTGGAGGGCTTGAGGGCTAGGTCAAATGAGTCATAGACAAACACACAGCAGCCTTTTCTTTGCACATCTGAGTGTGGAAATGATCACCTTTGTATGTTTTTGTAAAAGATAACTTTTTATTTTGAGATAATTGTGGGTTCATGGAAGTTGCATGGGAAACGTGCAGGAGTCCCGCACCCTTCACCCAGCCTCCCCAGAGTCGCCGTCCTGAGGACATACAGGACAGTATCAGCCGGAAAGTTGATGTTGGTTCCATCCATGGAGCTTATTCAGATTCCACCAGGTATATATGCATGTATGCATGTGTGTCTGTGTGTGTCGTTCTACACAATTTATCACACGTGAAACCTTGTGTAACCACTGCTACAACCAAGATACTGGAATGCACCATCACTCCAAGGCTTCCTCATGCTACTTGTTTATAGCCACACCTGTACCTCCAGTCTCTATCCATAATCCTTAGCAACCACTAACCTATTCTCCGTCTCTATAATTATCTTATTTCACAAACGTTATATAAATGGAATCATGCAGTATGTATTCTTTTGAGATTGGATTTATTTTATCTTAGCATTATTTTCTTGAGGTTCATTCAAGTTGTTGTGTGGATTAATAGTTTTTTGTTTTTTTTTAAATTATTGTTGAGTAGTATTCCACTGTTTGGATGTAGGATATTTGGTATTATAGTTTTGAGTTTGGAAGTATTAGGAATAAAGCTGCAATGAATATCCATGCACCAGTTTCTGGATGAAGATAAGTTTTCATTGGTCTGTAATGCCCCAGAGTACGACTCTGGCTCATATGGCAAATTCACTTTTACTCTGTTAATGTTCTTTTTTTCTGAAATCTACTTTATCTGATATTAGCTTTTTAAAAATTCATGTCTGATGTTGTATCTTTTTCATCTTTTTACTTTAAACTTAGCTATGTTGTTATGCTCTATGTGATTTTTTTTAGACAGGCTATGTTTGTGTTATGTCTTTTTTTGATACACTGTGCCAAACTGTGTGTGTTTGTTGGTATATTTAGAGCATTCACATTTAAAGTAATTATTGATATAGTAGGGTTTAGGTCTGGATTTTTCTTTTCTGTTTGTTTTCTGTTTCTCATATTTTCTTTTTATCCCTTGCTTTTCTGTGTGTTACTTGAACATTTTTTTTGAAATTCCACTTTGATGTCTTTATATCGATTTTGAGTATATCACTTTATACAGTTTTCTTTTTTGTTCTCTGTGTAACTATATGCATATATAACTTATCACAGCTTGCTGGTGTTGACATTTTATTACTTTGAATAATGGGTAGACTTTAGTTTTCATATGTAATTGTCTTAAGTATCTCCTCCACATACATGGAACACCACATCAAATGGTGTTATAAATTTTGCTTCAACCATAAAATATACTCAACATAACTCACTAAGAGATAGTCTGTTGGGTTTACTTCTGTTTTTATCCTTTCTGTTGTTCTTTTTGTTTCCTAAATTACCAGCCCTTTTTTGTTATTACTTTCTATTTGGAGAGTTTCATTTAGTCAGTCTTTGCTAGGAAAAATTTATCTTAGTTTTCCTTTATCTGAGAATTAATTTCCTTTTCATTCATTAAGGATAGTTTACTCCAATATAGAATTCACAGTTCACAGTCCTTTTCTTTTAGCATTTTAAAATTGCTGTGTCATGTCTTCCTGGCTTCCATAGTCGCAGATGAGAAATCTGCTGTCCTATAAATTATTGTTCTAAGTGATATGTCATTTCTCCCTGATGGTTTTTAAGATTTTTTTTGTCTTTAATTTTTAGAAATTCAACTTATGATGAGCCTTTGTGTAGATTTCTTTCAGTTTATCATATTTAGGTTTTCCTCAGCTTCTTAAATCTGTAGGCTCATGTATTCCTAAATTTAGAAAGTTTTTTAGTCTCGTACTCTTTTGTCCTTTCCTTTGAGACTTCAGTAATATGAGTGTTAGATCTTTTGTTATTATTCTATAGATTCCTAATATTGTGTTTATATTTAAAGTCTATTTTCTATCAGTTGTTCAGATTGAATAAATTCTCTTGATCTGTCTTCAAGTTCACTGGGTATGTCATCTGTCATTGCCACTCTACTATTAAATTCATCAAGTAGTTTTTAAATTTTTGGTTATTGTATTTTTCACTTCTATAGTCCCCATTTGGTTCTTTTTTTATAACTTCTTTTCTTTGCTGAGATTTTTGATTTATGTATTTGTTTCAAGAGAATATGTGATTGATGATTGAAGCATTTTTATAATGGTTGGTATAAAATCCTTGTCTAATAATTCCAACTTTTGAATCCCCTTTGTATTTGCACTGGTTAATTGTGTTTTCTCTTTGAAGTTATGATTCTACTGGTTCTTGATAAGATGAGTGATGTTTGGTTGTATTCTGGACATTTTATTTCTTACGTCAGAAGACTCTCATCCCGCTTAAATCTTCTGTTTTAGCAGACAATTGCCACGTTTAGGTTTAGCATGAATGTTCTGGCCTTTTGTTGGCTCTGGTTCCCTGTCAGTTTAGTTTTCAGAACCCTTGCAATATTCTTCTGGTCTGCATCATTCTTCTGGCACGTCTGGGGCCTTCTTTCAATCTCTGTTGGTATTGCATGGATAGATAGAAGGCAATTCTCGGGGGTGGCTCACCTTCTGTCACTAGGAAGAAGAGGCTCAGAAGTTGCTGGGCCTGGGTCTCTTTACCTATCCGGGCAGAGGTCGGGGTGGTGGAGCTGCTGATGCCGGCCCTCAGGTGGAACGGCCTGCCTGCTGGCTCCCTGGCTGCAGAGCAGATGCTGGGTCTTCTCCTGGAAAGAGTAGGCTAGAAAAGCTTTTTCCTCTGTGTCTGCTGACGGTTCTGAGCTGCAAACCTCTCGGGCCCCTTAGAAAACCTAGGGAACCACATTGTTTTTCCTCAAGTCTTGAAATCCCTAATCAGTCCACATCCTTCTTTCCAGGCTTTAGAGTTCTTTTTATCATTATTTGTTTTATAACTTCCAGGGTTATTTAACCGTATTTAGAGGAGACACATAGGGAAAAGTGGGTATATACCGTCTTGTTCCAGATCCAGAAAGCTTAAATGGATTTTTAAGCATAAAAAATTTCTATACACTTGCAATGATGAGCAAGAATTCTGCTACAGTTGTAGTTTGTGTCATGTGTGTGTGTGTGTGTGTGTGTGTGTATCTCCACTGCATATTTGTGTAGGAATGGAGAGCTCATTTCTTGTTTTAAAATTTAACAACACAGAAAGTGTATTAGGCATAATGACTTTATCACATTATAAGTGCTGTATGTAAGTGCTGTCTTGTCATTTTAGGTTGAATTCATTAAGAAATACAATTAAATCTGCAGCAGAAGCTAATTTCCAAAGCCCTTCAATGTTTGAGCACAGTGGTCAAGGGTAGTTCTTCCAACCATTTAAAAGCACAAAAAACATTCTTAACTTGGGCCATACTGTAAGATACTGGGCTCTAAGGAACAGACACCTTCCAGCTGCTGTTCACGGCTTAATTGCCTACCGCAAGGCATCATGAGTATATTATGGGATGCAGAGGAGAAAGACAAAGAGAGCGGAAACCTGAGTCTCTCAGCTAGGACCCGGAACAGGTTAGGGCCTATCAGGGGCAGGCTGAAGTAATAAAAAATAAAAAAAATCACTGTGGGGGTGGATGCTTGACCAGTATGTAGGTAGTGAAGTTATAAAAGGGGATTTTCACACAAAGGAGGGTCCTTGCCCGGGAAGAGGCCACTGCGCTGGCACTCTGGGGGCTCGGACCCTAGACAATAACACTCCTTTTGGTAATGACAGCCTCGGTGGCTCTGTCTCTCTGTCCTGCGGCCTTGCGAATCTCGGATGTAACGATACTGAAACCGGCAGAGGGCTTTGGTTTGCCTCGCAACAGCTTTCCCTAGCGGTGGGCTGGGAAATGTGTAACAGTTGGGTCCCTGGGGAATAAAAGCCCTGGCTTGTAGGGTTTACTGGCTTCTGTGGTGGAAATATTCCCACCACGGCTGATTTTGAGCTGCCCATGTGATGTCACTGGCCGGGCTGTTGTGAGGGGGTGTGCACAGTCGGCCCTCTCGAGGTGCCGCGGGCAGGCTTCCCACTGCCTGAGGAGACCTTAGGAGACCCTTTAAGGAAACCTCAGTGTCTATGCCACACACATTGAATCGCTTCATTGGGCATCATATTTTGATAATTGTTCACTTAGTTTCCCCGCCTTTTGAAAACATGCACACAAACGGAAACGTTGCTTTCTGCACGATTTCATTTTAATGGAACAGAACAGGGGAAAAAACAAATCAGATTTTTACTTTTCTGCACTGGCCCGAAAAACTGGTTTAACCAATCCTCCTCTTTTTTTTAAAAACCAATATTTACTTTTGGAATGATGAGCTCTGCACCCTGTGTCGTAGTTAAACCACCTATTCAATGATGTTTCTCTGTGTTAGTAACAGAAGCATTGCCTGGTTTGGGTTTCTGGGAAAAGGGCAATTTTTTTTTTTAAATATCTTTTGTGGAGGCACTGGTTAATATATCAAAGAGATAAAGAAATCCGCTTCTTTGAAAGTTAAAGCTATGCAGTCAGTGGTTTGCTCCCTGTCGTGAGGCGCTGCCCTCACGGAACACGTGTGCAAGGCTGGCTCTCTCCAAATTCTCCCCTGCCCTCCGCCCTGTAGCTTGGTGCCTGAACCCTGCTGTGGTCCTGGCCACTTTATGGCTTAGTGTTTTATGGGCTCTGCATGTCCCTGCACTCAGGCCTGCCCCCTGGGGTACTGGACACTACCTGACCCATCTCCCTCTGCCCAAATCAAACTTCCCTCACTAGCATCTCAGGCCATTGAGCCCAAGGCAGAGACACACTCCAGACCAAGGGCCAAAGACAATGGATGCTCAGCTGCATCATCAGAAGACAACTTTTGATCTCAGCAGTTAATCTCAGAATGGTAGCGTGTCTGGGATTGGGCAGGTCAGTGGCACTGGCCCTTCCATCAGGGTTCTCAAAAGCAACTGCTGACTTCTGCTGCCCACGAGGCTTATCTGAAGCTTGGTGTGACCAATTCAGTAAAGCGAAAGTGTCTTCCATTGCCTCATTTAGGAACTGTCTGCCACAGGGGGTCCAAACAGAACTCAGTCCTGGAAACGAGCAGGCTGCACCTCACCCCTGGGCCTGCCACTCAGGACACTGGCAGCTCTTCTATGGCACCCTTCCATTTTGGGAAATGGGGCAGAACCCCGTCTGTGGCAGAGGGATTTGGAAGCCTTCTCTACTCAGCCCCTTTGTTAGCGCCTCTTCAAAATGCTGAGGGACTCTCTGGGGTGTCGATGGGCAGAGGGTGGTGGGCAGGGCAGGCCCAGGACCCCACAGGTGGACGCTTACCTCTGAGCACCCCCTGCTGAGTTACAGCCACCCTCACTGGGGGCTGGGGACTGGAATGTGTAATTGGAAGGCCCTTTATTGTTCTCATGGATGTATCGTTTGTGGGAGTGGAATCTCCCCAGAGGGAAGCACCACCTCCTTCAGGACGGTCGGTGACTTAGTCCTCAATGGACGTCAGTCCATCTGTCCCTTTCAGAAGACTAGTGGCCGGAGGGACGGGGAGAGGGGGCTAGGGGAAGGCGGGGTGCCTGGGTTGGGCAGCAGCTCAGAGCTGGCTGAGGGTAGACAAAGCACAAACTGATCATTTCACACAGTGGCTTCTGGCCAGCCCTGGGAGGAGCAAGATGCCACTATTTCAGCAGTAAGTGCATCAGGGGGCGACTGGAGGAAGTCAGCTGCACATCTGCCCAGGAGACCCTTGTTTTCAGAGGATGCAGCTCTTATTCTAATTGAGACAAATACTCAACTTAATGGAGTCACAGCCTCTTTCTCTACCATTCCCTACATTAAATATCAAATAGCAGAAAAGTAGAATGAGATTTGACTGGAAAAAAGAAGAAAGAGAAATTTTCTTTTCAAGAGGTGTCCAATCACCAGTGTTCCAACACCTTCTATAGTTTCTTTCATATAACTGTGGATAGAGGTTTCTTATTCAGAACAATGATTCTGAAACATTGCATGACCCTAATGTATCAAAGGCAAGTTAAATCATGTTCCCAGCCCTGTGCTTGTGAAAGAGAGCTAACTTTTATGAGAACCTACTTTGAGATGGGAACTCTGCCTGAAGTTCTCATTTCATCTTCACTGTCCAAGTCAGCTTCGGCTGCCGTAACAAAATACCACGTGTGACTGACACAACAGAAATTTATTTCTCAGAGTTTTAGAGGCTTGGAAGTCCAACCAAGATCAAGACGGTGACATATTTGGTGTCTCAGGGGAGCCCCTTCCTGGCTTGAGGTTGGCCACCTTCTTGTTGTGTCCTTACTTGGCAGAGAAAGAGTAAGAGCTCTGGTCTCTCTCTTCTTAGAAGGCTACCAATTTTATACAAGTAGGATTCAACTCGAAGATCTCATTTAGCCAATTACCTCCTCCTAAAAGCCCTGTCTTCAAATAGGGCTTCAATATATTAATTTTGGGGGGATACAATTCAGTCCATAGCACTCACCTTGAAGGTAGATTATATGTAAAATAAAGAGTTGCAGAAGGGGAAACTAAGGCCAGAAAAGATGAGGTAGTGCTCAGGGTTCCATCACAGAGCAGTGGCTCTGCTTGCTCTGGTGTGCTGGCCTGTCGGATCCAAAGAAGTTTCTCTTGGTGCAGCACGTAGATGCTGGGCCAGCTTGGAAGGGTGGGTGCCATGAAGGCTGCATTCAGCCTATCACTTACTTTGCTCTAAAGAAATGTGGAACCAGCCTGAAAGCATGAATGCTACAATACCCAGTATAGGACAGGCTCATAGTTCTCTTCTTAGGAGTTTAGTGAGTTGAAAAGCAAAATCTGAAAATGTTAATAGATCTTTCTGAAATACAAGGCCCAACTGTGGGTTCTATCCCATACTTCGTATGGCTGTCCATAAGAGGGGAGGCTCTAAGATACTCACTATGTATCCTATGTCTTAGTCTGTTTGTGCTGCTATAACAAAGCACCTTAGACTGGGCAATTATAAACAACAGAAATGCAATCGCCACAGTTCTGGAGGCTGGGAAGCCCAAGGACGAGGCGCTGGCATTAGTGTCTGGTGAGGGCTGGGCTCTGCCTCAAGATGGCGCATGTCACCACGTCCTCACGGGCGGGGAGGGCAGTGCTTTGAAGGTGGAGTCAGGTTTGGGGCCTTGTTTCACGGAGTGTGATTGTAGGTGCACTGAGAGTACGTGATGACTGTTGTCCGAGACAGCTACCTTGCGTGCGTGCGTGCGTGTGCGCGCGCACGTGCACAGGGGTCTGCGGCGTGCCTGGCTGAGGTTTGAGTGTCTGTGGCCTCAGATGCATGGGAATCTGTAGGTGCAGATGATATGCCATAGACGGGTGGCAGCTGCCACTGGCTCGTCTCGACAGATATGGAAAAGTGTGGAAAATGGTGGGTTCCTATTCAGAAATTTTAGGGAAACTTATTTTGATTTAAAATCAAAGCCTCTAACTAACCAAAGCTCATGCTCCCAATTTTGCTGTTTTCTTAGTTACAGAACTCCACTCGCAGGTCAGAATGTTCCTGGCTGAGGGAGACAGCCCTGCCCTGTGGCCAGCAGTCCTGGGCGGTGACGCTGACATCCACAGCCCAGACGGACAGGGCTGAGCCGCAGGGCTTGGGAGGGGGCTGCTCACTGGCTTGCGGTGGAGATGTGGCCTCAGACTCCAGTAAGCCAGTGGCCTCGCCCTCCAGGAAGCCTGGCCAGGCAGGGAGGCAGCCTGATGCATCATGCGACATGAACGCCAGCCTGTGCACACGCATAGCCCTGTCAGAGCAGAGCAGCAGAGAGCTCAGAGGGGCCCGGGCAGCATGGGCAGCAGCGGGTCACACCAGGGAAAGACAGGCCCGGCGCCACTGGGCAGCAGCGCGGCTTACCACTGCCGCACACTTTCTAGGCCCAGGATGGAGGGGAAGGAAACTGAGGTCTCTGTGAGAGAGAGGCAAGCCCGCCCTCAGGCAGGTGGGTGCCCGTCACTGCCAGGACCTCTCAGAGCTGGGAAATCAAGGAGCCCTGCTCAAGAGGTACCGGAGAAGATTGTGCACCCAAAGATTTAAGCTCCCTTGTGTCTGCCACAGAGGTGCCTCCGGATGGATTGGGGGCCACTTCGATACTCCTGGGGACAGAGCACGCCTGGCACCGTTCCTTCTAGAGCGCGAGCTCGCACAGCCGCAGCAGGGTGCACAGCGCTGGCGAGAGCAGACCGCCCGGGCGCCGGCCCCGCCTCCGGCAGCCAGGCCACGGCAGCCAGGCCACCACAGCCAGGCCACCGGCAGCCAGACAACCACAGCCAGGCCACCGGCAGCCAGGCCACCGCAGCCAGGCCACCGCAGCCAGGCCACTGCAGCCAGGCCACCACAGCCAGGCCACCACAGCCAGGCCACCACAACCAGGCCACCGGCAGCCAGGCCACCGGCAGCCAGGCCATGGCAGCCAGGCCACCACAGACAGGGCACCACAGCCAGGCCTCCTGCAGCCAGGCCACGGCAGCCTCAGCAAGGCAGGCCCTGGAAGAGCTCACCTGCTGTGGGCCAGGTGAGCTCCTGAGCTTTCCGAGGCTTTCTTAGGAAAAAATGACACTGAGATCTCAGAGACTGTAAGCTCCTTTTAGGACTGGGAAAATTCATTGAGTTACAGTTCTGAGTAAATCTCCAAGAAAAGTGATAGGAAGACCGTGAGAGTATCAGTGACATGGTGTGAAGTCAAGGAAGTTTTGGAGGCCATCAAGATTAATGCTTATGGAAGAGAAAGAAGGCCCATGTGTTTAAGCTGTCTCGCTATCCCTGCCGCCCGGGAAGAGGTCCGGTGTTCCTAGCTCCTGGCTTCCTGAGCACGCGGTGTGGCGTGAGCTGACTGCAGAGCCTCGTTTCTCTCTCACAACGCCCAAGCTCACAGTGTTTTCTGAACAGGGTGTCTGCTACTGCTTTAAGTCGGGGCCTCCGACCCCACCTGAGCTGTGGCCGTGGTGACGACGGTTCTGTATGCTTTTTGCCTGTCTGCCGCTCTGCAGTCTGACCCGGCGACCTGCTCTCCAGCTTATAGCCATGCTGCGGTCTGGCTGCCGTGGCCTGGCTGCCATGGCCTAGTTGCTGTGGCCTGGCTGCCATGGCCTGGCTGCCGTGGCCTGGCTGCCAGAGGCCTGGCTGTGGTGGCCTGGCTGCCGGTGGCCTGGCTGTGGTGGCCTGGCTGCCGTGGCCTGGCTGTGGTGGCCTGGTTGCCGGAGGCCTGGCTGCAGGAGACCTGGCTGTGGTGGCCTGGCTGCCGGAGGCCTGGCTGCTGTGGCCTGGCTGCCGTGGCCTGGCTGCCGGTGGACTGGCTGCCGGTGGCCTGGCTATGGTGGCCTGGCTGCCAGAGGCCTGGCTGCCGGAGGCCTGGCTGTGGTGGCCTGGCTGCCGTGGCCTGGCTGCCAGAGGCCTGGCTGTGGTGGCCTGGCTGCCGGAGGCCTGGCTGTGGTGGCCTGGCTGCCGGAGGCCTGGCTGTGGTGGCCTGGCTGCCGTGGTCTGGCTGCAGGAGGCCTGGCTGCCAGTGGCCTGGCTGCTGGAGGCCTGGCTGTGGTGGCCTGGCTGCCATGGCCTGGCTGCAGGAGGCCTGGCTGTGGT